>CABPRJ010001965.1:80898-128468 GCA_902439185.1 Cinara cedri | reverse complement strand
GTACACCTTTTCTTTCTTTTGCTGGTACGTACTCCAAGCGTTGAGTCATCCATTCTCGAATTCGATGTATATTATTAGTTATGATGGAAAATTTACACATATATAAAATGACGTATGTGAAACATAATTTATAACCATACCTATCATTTATAGTTTGTTCAGGAATCAGAATCAAAACTACATTGCATTTTTAATGCATATGTTACAATATAACCATCATACGATATATATATTGTTGACGAAATAACAATATCAATGAAGTCCACTCAGAATTATTTTTATTTTGTAAGCAATTATTAATCGTTGGAGATATACATTAAATTCCAGCCTATATTCTACCATTCCAACTGTCCACCTATTTTAGATATTCAGAGATACGCGTTTAATAATATTCGATTTGATAGAGGCTATTTTAATCAAAATATTCAAATATTTTATTCCCTACACGTTAGACCACGCGTGTCAACCAAGTTTTAAACAAGCGATTCATGATGGGCATTATACTTAAGTCTATCTCTGTCAAATTATTGTAACTTTTTAATCATTATTTAAATAATACATTTAATACAACTTATCATATATTTTACAACATATTATGAATTAATAATTGTATAATTTAAATAACCAACGGTGCGGGCGAGTCAAGCGAAATAGTTGAAGCGGTTCTACTCGTGAACAAGACGCATCCGAATTTCGGAGTTTGTCGTGCAAATTAATGGCAATCATGCGCTAAATATTGGCAGAAGATTTTTTTAATTAATATCATTAATTTTTCACGTTGGGCGGTGCTGGCGAGACTGGCATATTATTTTGATGACAAAAACTGAAAACTGAACTACAACAAATTTTTAGCAGTTCTGATTTTAGAAATATATATGGAACTGTTTCCTTTCAAAAGTTCTTAAAATCTGAAAACTTTACTCAATACTCCAAAAAAATGATCTTAACACATGATTGCCTAGCTTATGCAAATGAATATTTGCAGCGACAAATGCATTACATAAATCTTCAAAGAAATACATTATTACTATTCGAATTTTGAGAAGTAATCTAGAGCTGTTTTTTTTTTTTATTCCGTTTTAATGCATTTATGTGTTTAACTAAGAAAGCATAAATGTATATTTGAAATAATATGTAGTTTATTACGTGTGGTATGAGCATAAAATACAAAACCTACTTGTTTTGGAATGATGATCTAATGGATATTTTTTTTCAGTAGACACAGATTTGTTACATACGAAACAATATATAACCTTTCCGTCTGATAAAAATACTTTATAATTCTCATCGTAAGGAGCGATTGCTCCAATTCGAAATTTTACTTTTTAAATTTGATTTTATTTTAAATATTACGTCGAATACGTTCATTGTGCGGTCAGGTCAAACTGATCAAAGAAATAGGTACTAAGGGACAAAAAGGTATACGCATACGAATCGCTGCACTATTTATACATAAGGATATATATATATAGAGAGAGAGAAAGACACTTATTGCTCGCTGGGCTCTGCAAGCTTCTAAAAAATTCCAAACGAACGATGAACGCCTAAGATTTAGAAACGTGGGAAATTTGCAANCAGAAATGATACTACACGTAGAAATCCGAGCAAGTCTTCTAGTAAAAAAATTGCGCACAGTTAAAAAATAAAAATCTTTGTAAAATGTTAAGGTTCTTCGCCTTACTCAGAATTTTATACAACTTGATGAAGGCATATGCCGAAATATGTTTAGTGGTAACTTTGTATTATTAATACTTTAGATTCCGAGCGTAGCGAGGGAGTTATTGGTTTTATTATGATATTTATTTCTTCATTTTCTTCACAGACTAGAATTTGAGGACATGTTTTTTCCTGGTGAACTTGCTCCGATTTTTTCGTGTTACAATTTTTCTGAAAGCTCAAGTGATCTCGATTGTAAAGGATTTATTTTTTTTTTTGATTTTCAATGGCATTTTAAAAAAAAACCAATTAAGTGGGAAAAAAAAGTAGAAAACCGTACAATTTTACTGATTTCATTATTTTATGAAAACACGGTCGACATTTTCTACCAGAAAAAATAATTTAATCCAAAATTTATTAGATACCTTTTTCGTTTCTTTTTAATTTTATTTCTTATGGAATTATAGCCAAAATGTTTGAGCATTTAAATAATTATAATTTTTGAGAGTTTTTACGTAATTTGGTTTTAAATACAGGTTTTTTTGATTTTTTTTTTTTTTGAAATATGTACCTACGTTGTCGTTAGTATACGAATATCGTTTTATACATAGTTATTTTCGGACCAATTATTATATTTTGTATTGTTGATTTGCGTTATAACATTCCCGGCAGGTTACCTACGTGATTATTATATGTACGTGTAATACTATAATTTACGATACGATTACGTTTTTAAGGAATTAACGTTTTTATTTTATTTTAAATACCTACAGGGTACCTACTTATTGTATGTAAGTGCCTAATAAAAAACGAAAAAAAAAAATATCAATTGTTTCTCAATAACCCGGCGGATCAAAGTCGAAAATATTCAGCGCGTAGCTGGGTGGGCCCATAGAAAATTCGTTTTCGCAGTATTATAAATTGAATTTTCATCGCTTTACTGATTAATGATTTAATGATAAGCCATTGCTAACGAAAAACGATTCTGAGGGGGATTCGGTTAATAATGTTGCTTTGTCAACAATATATAATATATAATATGACATATTATGTCATATTATGGTAAAGTAATTACATATTTATTATGTAGTTTCTTTAATATTTTACCTGTTTTCTCGATGTCCCCATTTATTGGGAAAATTCCTTTGGATATTAATCGATAAAGGGCTTCACCAGTCCCATTTCCATTTAAAAAAAGTGCTGAAAAACTAAAAGAACTGATCTGGGGACGGGTGCAGCCACTGTAATAGGTGGGAAGTGGGAGAGGTAGGCTACATAAAATTATTTCATTTATATCTGTAAGCAACGATAAACCATTGCTGATGAAAGACAATTCCAAACGCGGTTCGGTACACATAATTTGAAGTGCCTTAGTTTCTTTTTCAATTTTTATTTAATTTGATTTCGAAATGCTTATTGAAAAAAAAAAAATTAACAAAAATATGGTCTCTTTTTGTATTTCAATTGGAGCTATATTTGTGCTAGAAAATGTAATAGGTACTTATTTAAAATAACGAAATCGTGAAAAATAATCGTAGTTTTTTCTCGGTTAATCGTTTTTATTTTAAATATCGTTTCGAAGATAAAAAAAATTTACTAAGTAAATTAAATTGAATTTCAGAAAAAGTACAACACTTAAACATCGGAGAAAATTTTCGATGATAAAAGTTGTCTACAATATATAAAAAAAAAAAAAAATATAGAACCATTGTAAAAAAATTTAAAAAACATAAAAGGTCGTCTAATGATTTTGGAAATTTTATCACGTCTAGGTAAGTCCAATAAAACTATTATTACCAAGTTTCAAGATTTTACATGTATTTATAACCGAATTACAAGAAAAACTTCCAAAAATTAAAATTCTTTAAAAGCTCAAAAATTTCGGCGATGATACCGTGTATCAAAAAGGAAATAAAAAAGCTATCGTGTGATTTTTCAATTAAAACTGGTTTTCTGGTAAAAAATTGTACGTTTTCTATGTTTTTTTCCACTTCAGTGGTTTTATTTAAAATATGGCATCGAAAATCAAAAAATGACCCGTTTAAAGTACCATCTAGACAACTCGAGTTTTCAGAAAAGTTTGTACACGTTAAAATCGGAGCAAGTTCACTAGGAAAAACGTATTCACAGACTAGAACAAACATCAAAAATTAAAAGAAAAGAAATAAACAGAATTGTAAAACCAATAGCTCCTACGTTACACTCGGAATCTAAAATTAATAATATTAAAAAAATTCTTATGCTAATATTTAACACATGATTAGCATAATTTTGCACAGAAGATTTCGAAATTCGTACGTATCTCATTCGCGAAAAAACCGATTCAAATTAATGATGTCATTATCATTTGAGTGTTAATTTTTTTGACTTAAAAATTTTTTTCCTATGATTTAAATTCCTTTTAGTTCAAATTAATAACAACATTGAATGGTTTTTTTTTTCGGAACTTTGAATATTTTTGCATATTTGACTTTTTTTCCAAAGCATATTTTACAATTATATTGCACATATTTTTCAATTTTTAGCTTCTAAAGTTTCGGTCCGGCACTTTTTACTTATCAGTTATTACACATGATTAATTTATCATTTACGTAGTCAATTAATTTAATTTAATTAAGTATTAATTAATAAATTAAATATTAATTTCATTCCGATTATAAGTGTTTATAAAAATATAATTATAATCTACTTACTTTTTTCACTGTTGACTTCAGCTTTTATACGATCTTTAAACTGAAGAACTGCATCCACGACCTGATGAGGTGGGATAGCTGCTTTTCGACCCGCCATATTTAATTAGTAATGAATTAATATTGAATAGAAAATGTATACATAAACTAACTAGTTGGCCCGAACTAAATAGCCCAATTCAAAACCAGGAAAAAACGTATGACTTCTACACGACGTTGAAATCGGAATAATGAATAAAACAAAAACCTGGATACTAGTACGTATAAAAAAAAAAATAAAAAATAAAAAAAAGATTGATGATATTTATATCTAGTGACCAATAGGCAAAACAATACGGTATTGCGATGTCGACGAACGTTGAAATTACCCAGATCAAGCTTCAAACCACGGTACAAATCGTTTTACATTTCCTTCGCCATTCGTACAAGTGCACGGTTCGTGTGGGAATGGTGTGCGACAACCACAACTACTTTCAAAATAACGATATTAACAACAATTAACAATAAAAACAATAACGATATTAACAACAATTAACAATAATATCAATAACGGTATTAACAATAATTGGCTGTTTTAAGGGAAAACACGAGATTAAATTTCTCGTCAGCGCGGGTCCCTCCTGTTGGATCCGACAACGGCGAGAAATCGCGAGTGACTCGGCGAGAAAAATGAATTGTTGAACTTGACGATTAAACACCTACGCAACCCGTTAAAGGCGTAAAGCTCCACGATTAACGATTAATTGCCGAGTACACGAGTCGTGTGGCTTTATACGTAATTCAAGGGAAGCTATTTTAGATATGCAGAGATACGCGTTTAATAATATTCTTTTTGATAGAGGCTATTTTAATCAAAATATTCAAATATTTTAGTACCTACACGTTAGACCACGCGTGTCAACCAAGTTTTAAACAAGCGATTCATGATGGACATTATACTTAAGTCTATCAGTGTCAAATTATTGTAACTTTTTAATCATTATTTAAATAAAACATTTAATACAACTTATCATATATTTTACAACATATTATGAAATAATAATTGTATAATTTAAATAACCAACGGTGCTGGCGAGTCAAGCGAAATAGTTGAAGCGGTTCTACTCGTGAACAAGACGCATCCGAATTTCGGAATTTGTCGTGCAAATTAATGGCAATCATGCGCTAAATATTGGCAGAAGATTTTTTTATTTAATATCATTAATTTTTCACGTTGGGCGGTGCTGGGGAGACGTCTCTCCAGCGGTGCTGGCGAGACGGTCGTAAATACATTTACAGTTTTTTCAAAATCGATATTATTTACTTCTTCTTTTTCAACATTTAATACCGTAGATCATTCAACCTTTAACTATCACCCGTGAAAGTGCGTAAATAGAAGTTTTAAGTTTTTAAGCAATGAAAGCATTCATTTGTTGCCATTGTAATTTGTAAAGTACAATATTTCCTTAATAGCAACCCTTAACCGTTTAACCGCAAAGCTATCCGACTTTTGGCCGTGAATTAGTTCCTTATCTCTCTATCTGTATCCTTTAGGTATTAGGTATGTCCGGTAGATTATAAAATACACGGTAGATTTATTGTTTACTCAATTACTAAAAAAATACTATACAAAAATATATATTGTATATAATAGGTGCCTTTGACCCAAATTCAACTGAATAGTCGAAATCGTACGCAATCGCTGTGTTGTGCAACCTATTACGCGGCGAGACAGACAAGGAGAAAACCAACTTTGTTAGTGCA
The DNA here is from genome assembly GCA_902439185.1 of Cinara cedri. Lineage (NCBI taxonomy): Eukaryota > Metazoa > Arthropoda > Insecta > Hemiptera > Aphididae > Cinara > Cinara cedri. The sequence goes on along the minus strand of CABPRJ010001965.1, from coordinate 122,379 downwards.
CAGTTATCGTTCAAAATATTGTTATAACACCAAATTACCAACATTAATGTAAATAATCGACGAAATGATAAATTGCATTTTGTTCATGTTGCACAAACGTATACTCGCAAACAAGCATGTTAAAAACACCATCTTCGCCCCCCACTTCTCCAACTCCAAAACTACCGAGATAGGTATTTTGACTTGTACCAAATTGATGTTTTTTTTCGCGACTGGACAAAGATTCAAAAAGATTATTCAAGTGTTCATTATGTCCACTGTAACGATCATCAGTTTAAATTAGTAACGTACAATTCTGCATCAATAAATAGAAATGTTAGAATTTTTCTATCAATCTAGGAAGTTTATGTACATATTTTTTAACATTTTCTCAACAAGCGTCCATTTTAGACGGAGTAATAAATAAATGTTTACCTAGGGTCCCTTAGACAGGATGGAATTTTTATTCTCGAACAGTTAATACGGTTTTTGAGTATAGGAAAGATTTAATTAAATGTATGGAAAATATTATAAATGATGAAACTATTAAACATATGCCTACTATTCAGCAAGCCTCTCTGGGATTAAAAAAAACATTGAAAGACGATTTCTTGGCTTACAATTTTCCGTAATATTATGTTAAAAATATAATACAATCAATTACTGAATATTGATACTTTTACTAATATAATTTCAAATATAAGAAATAAAATAGATAAAATATGTGTTTGTATGTTTATGCAAAATTTTAATGAGCGAAACAAAATAAAGAAAAAGAATGAACTTAAACAAGGAGCCATAGAAGTTTGTGACTTCATTATGTCTCAAGAAAAAAGAACGATTTAATTTTACCGCTCATTTCTTAGCATTAAATTTATTTATTGAAAACTTCGAAAAATATTTTAAACATTTGCTCGAATAATATTTTAATCAAACAACAAATGTGTATCCATATTATTTTGATGACAAAAACTGAAAACTGAACTACAACAAATTTTTAGCAGTTCTGATTTTAGAAATATATATGGAACTGTTTCCTTTCAAAAGTTCTTAAAATCTGAAAACTTTACTCAATACTCCAAAAAAATGATCTTAACACATGATTGCCTAGCTAATTCAAAGGAATATTTGCAGCAACAAATGCATTACATAAATCTTCAAAGAAATACATTATTACCGTTCGAATTTTGAGTAGTAATCATAAGCGGTTTTTTTTTCTTTATTCCGTTTCAATGCATTTATGTGTTTAACTAAAAAAGCATAAATGTATATTTGAAATAATATGTAGTTTATTACGTGTGGTATGAGCATAAAATACAAAACCTACTTGTTTTGGAATGATGATCTAATGGATATTTTTTTTCAGTAGACACAGATNACTTATTGCTCGCTGGGCTCTGCAAGCTTCTAAAAAATTCCAAACGAACGATGAACGCCTAAGATTTAGAAACGTGGGAAATTTGCAAAAAATTGCATTATAAAATTAACTAGACTGAATATTTTTAGTACGTATCGACTATACATTTAATCAGATCTGATTTATATTTATTGCCATAAAAAGTTCCAATGTCAATTAAATCCGGCTTAAATTATTAGGGTAATTATGTAAATACAATAACAACGGTTATAAAAACACTTTGGTCTAATTTCAAAGAACTTTTGAAATTTAACAAGAATAAATTTTAAAGATTAAATATAATTAATTTTCAATTTTCTATCTTATACAACCGGCATAAAAAAAAAAAAAAAACCATATGTCTATAGTCAAACAAATAGGTTTTATTTTATTTTTACTATTTTTAATAGTTAAGCATTTCAGCATTATCACACACATTATGACGATTCTTTCTCGATTTAATGGTTATAGGAAAACCAACGGTGTTATGTAATGTTATACCTAATTTTAACTTAATATCACTGAATTTCATATCCGTGTGCACACTGAATCTCCGTAAAACTTCAGTGATTATAACCGTCAAAAAAACCAAACCATATTTCATTCCTGTAATTGAATACAAATGTTAAAAAAATTTGAAAATTATATGTTTAATATGTTCTTATACCAATACAGCCTCTTGGACCACCACTAAAAGCAATGAAACTATATTTATGACGTTTGGCAACGTTCTCGGCGTTAAAATTATCCGGATTAAATAAATTGGGATTCGAGTATAACTCAGGATTATGATGCGTAATCAAAGGAGAAATAATGCACATTGTTCCTTTAGGCAGTGTGTGATTACCTGAAACAAAAAAAAATATTTGTTTTATAAATTTATTCAATACATTTTAGTATATATTATGTCCGTACAAATAGTGACATCATCATGAAGTTGTCTCGATATAATTGGTGCAGTCGGGAATAAACGGAGGGTTTCGTATATAACTTGTTTCAAATAAACTAGCTTATTCGTTTGTTCCATAGTAATAGGTTCATCACTGTCACCCAATACGCTATAAATTTCGTCGTAAACTTTATCCTAAAAATATCATGTTTAAGACTTCTTTTAATATCGAACTTTTTTAAGTGGTGACTTACTTGAATATCTGGATAGATAGCTAACATCAAAAAGCAAAAACTAGCAGTCAATGAAGTGGTTTCGAAACCCTATAAATATAATTATTATTCGCCACCTGCGATTGAATAGTATTTTAAGTATTTTGAACTTACTGCGCCTACCATAGTCATAACATGACCCATAATATCCTCATCGGTAACCCTCTCCTCAGCTTTGTTTGAGTCCAATAAAGTTTCTACCAATCCTTTAAAACATTCGCCTAAACAATACAAGAGGTAAAACCAACTAGTAGTAGTAGTAACTTATGTAATTATTAAATTCATATCCATCATTTCTGATGAATATATCAAATACACTGCGAAATACACAGTTATTTGAACAATCGAATAACATGATACCAACCTACACTTTGGTTAATTAAAAACTCTCTGGTCGTAGTTTATTATTACAATCACTTACTTTGGCCATCGTTAACATCTGTATCTGTCGTGTTGATCTTTGAAAATTTATTTACATAATCATTTTTCTTTTTCTCGATTATCTGAACAATTCAAATTCATATTAAAACGTAAATCCAATGTTATAACTCACATACACATACATGCCTCGGTAGTTTTCGCACAATTTTATATATATTTCCATAGCCAAACAATTTGATATAAAGATTATATATTATATCAGGATATAACCAAACTTTCGATACTCTATTAATAACCAATTCTACGCCTCTGTAGAAAAATTATTATATTAGTCCATAACCTAACTGAATTATTTGTGTTTAAGTAATTCATTATTTAAATGTTTTACTTTATTGCACCCATTTTGAAACCCATATCTGTCTGAGTGTCAAGATTGTAATCCATCGTTGTTTCTATAAACGAAAATAAAAATATTATATTCACTGAAAGTATAATAGTTTGGTACAAAGAATACCACTTTTACATTTATCATTTATCATAATAAGTTGTTTGAATACTTACGACAAACTGTGCTGAGAGTTACACTTGATATACAATCCAAGATATCAATCGGTTGTGTATTATCTACTCCCTTTTGTATTTTCTGAACTAGTACTTTTGATTTCTCTTGAAAAATTGGGAAAAACTTTTCCTTTATAATATCATATTTAAATAAAGGATTCATCAAACGTCGATGTATTTTCCATTTATCTACTATAATAATATTAATAAAGACATTTAAGTAATGCGAAGATTTCGGTGATGGATCTTTTGACTACTAACTATTCTACTAACTAATAATTTATTAGGATAGTCTACTTTTGAATATATAATAATTATAAAAAACAAATATTAGTAGGTCAGTTTACCCAGATTATAAAGAGTACGTATTTAAATTTATGTCTGTACATCACTATGTAAGTAATACGATAAATTAAATTTATGATTGTTTATGGTAAATTTATAATTAATATTCACGAACCTGGGGTTGTAACTAAACCTTCGCCCAATAGTTTAGTAGCCATCTTATACACATAGCCTTTGTTTAAGGCCTTTGAACTATTTAAAATAATCTGAAACAAATGAGTTTTTAAAATTAATTAAGTGCGTATACTAAATATATTCGCGTGTATTGATATATTAAGAAAATATTCAATCCGAAATTATTTATCCATAAAGTGTAACTCATATAATATCATTATTTTCATATATTTTAAAATTTAAATTAATAATGAAATTCGAACTTTTGATTCATATAGAAGGTTGGAACTAAATTTATTGACATATAGTTCTGGGGTATTCAAGGGGATTCAGGGGATGGCCTATAACCCAGGCCTGTTCTATAGAAATGTTATTATTATGTAATTATATATTGTAATTATTTAACAACTTATTTACTTGAAGATCTTCTGGCTTAGTAATGAAAACACTTAAATAACTACCAAACCAACATTTAAATAGGCCGTAATTGAATAGATCTCCATAGAACATTATTTTTTCGTAGTGATCTAGTTATTATAAAATACATATTAATAAATTAATTAAGTATACCTACATACAATCTAAACATAAAATGATTTGTTTCCCTTACCACCAATACCTTCCAAGCATGACCCTATAATCGGATATTCCGGAGGACCATTCAATTCGTTAGTTAATGTTTCATAGCGCCGACGGTTCCATTTGTCGTAACATAACAATATCGCCAAAAATGAAAACACTGTAAAAACGATCAACTGTGTCCCACTCGCTGGGAATCCAAACATTGAATAATTGAGGTATAATGAACGAACACCTTGAAACATCTGCATCCTAATTATAATATAATGGATATCAAATATCAATAGAATGTCCTTAATAATACCGAAAATAAGTTTAATCGTTTATTGGTTTATCAAATATAGTGGCTTGAAAATGAAAATATTTAGTTTTAATTGAGATACTTATTTTATGCGTTTATGTTACAAGACAAAAGTAATTATAAATAATAAATATAATAAATATAATAAATATAATAATAAATATAAATTATAAATAATAATTGCTTGAAGCAATTCGGAGCGTAGCGAATCAATAATTAAATAATAGGGATTGTCTTTTACCTTGCGTATTTTTTGATGGAAACTGTAGAAAATGCAACAACAATTATCAATCGTATGAATTATTATAGGTGTGCGGGCCTTGTAAAATCTACGTTACCCGGACACCAGTCTTCGTGCATTCCTGTAACAAACGAACGGGAGTGTGTGTATTATACATGGCGAGTTGACCTTCAACTCGAATTTGTCGTCGAAAACTTCGAGCGCTAGTGTGCCGTACTAAGTGTGTATACAACGTGATTCTTAAAAAAAACTTATATAGACGTGATAAAATTTTTAAAACATTTCCGTCATTTTTGAGCTATTTATGGATATTTTAATTTTGTGAGGGTTTTATACGTAATTTATGCTTAGTAAGTATTCGATGGATAAAATTGTAACACTTAACGGAAATGCCTGAAAATTAAACAGAAGGTTTATTATAATTTATAGGTCGTACCTAGTGGTGAAAAATTTAAAAAAAGGTGTTCTAGTATACTAGGAACGGGTGTAGCTACTATTGCTGTAGGTGGGCAGTTGGAAACGTAGAATATAGACTGGAATTTAATGTATATCTCCAACGATTAATAATTGCTTACAAAATAAAAATGATTCTGAGTGGAGTTCGTTTGATATTGTTACTTTGTCAACAATATATATATCGTATGATGGTTATATTTTTACATATGCATTAAAAATCTATTGGAATTATCTGAAGTTAATACCCAAAAAAATTGTTTCTAGAACTTCACAAAGGAAATCAACTTTTGGAAATTTGTATTTATCGTATAGGTAAAAAGAAGCGGTTTTTTAGGTTCTTAAATTTTAAAATATGATGCTAATATTTTCTAAAAAATAACATTAATATATTCTGTTAATATTCCTTAAACATGTAAAATATGTTAAAATTATGATTTTTTTCAATTTAAAATAATTTATAGAATTGTATACAAGTTACAATTGGTAATATGTATTGTATATTTATACAGGCTTATTTTTGAAAAATTTTAAGATTTTAAGATAGTCATTCCACATAGTTTATTTTAATATTAATGTATCACATATTTATATCCGATGAACAGTGTGCTATAGCCTCATAGTTAGCAATAGCTTTTGAGCGTGTCCGCGCGTTTTGCGTTCTACCTTTTTAACCGACCGTACAAAGTGATCTAAAACCAATCTTTACATTTACTATTAAATAACGTGGAGAACAATATTATTATATCCATGAGTTTGAACTATTAATTGGAATTTTATACGTATTACTTTTATCATTTCTTTGATAAATTATTTAAACTCAGCTATATCTAAAAGATAATATGTTTCATAATATTATTGTTATGTTTCGGCCTTTTTAAAAATTAAAATGAAAAACCAAACAGCGTTAATGGTTAATTTGAATCGTTTTTATCATTTTAAAACTTTTGCTCACGTATATTTATAATTATTCATAAATACTAAAATATATTATCGCTTGCCAAAATTTCTTTATGATATTGCTCACGATCCAAGAGTTATAAAGTGACCATTATTATCAATTTATTTAAAAACCAAAAACTGAATGATTTTTATCATTTTTTCATTAAATGAATAATAATTATTTTTTCCTACAATAAATACATCATAACTCGAGAAATGTTTTAAATTTAGAATTTTGATGAGAACATATTCTAAAATATGAAAAATGGACTGAATATTCAGGGCAGAAAAGTTTTCTATTATCAATCACAAATATATATATATTTGTAATTATATGTATACCCGTAATTGCGTTAAGGTTTTTTATGTTTCGCCTCCTCCTCTTGGAAAATAATTCCTGCGCTAATATTGATGGCTGAATATATAAATATTCAAATATTAGATAGTGTAATCGTTGTTCTGTAATTTTTGGCCTTTTATGGTATTTTCCAAATATTAAAAAAAATACTTTAGAAATTAAATAATGATTCTCTTTGTCAGTGATTACATATTAATAGAAACGAAATCGATCCATTGTCATTTTTCATATGGAGCAATATTTCTGGTGAAAATCGTCGTGCATACAAATTTAAAATAATGGAATCGGTAACTATGCGGTGTGGTAATTATTTTCCGTTTTACTTATAGTTATTGCTTAGCTCTGAATGTAAAATTGACTAGACAATTAAAATAGGTAACAAATACAAAAATTAAGTGGCTATATGAGCACACACAACGCCAGCTATTATACGAGCCTATTAACATCGCTCCTTAATATCTTCAACACGGAAAGAACTTGACCATATCATTAAAACTAAAATTAGAACTTGAATCTAGACATTATTATGACGAATAACTCTATGAGACTTTACTCCGAACCGAATTTCGTTAGCAACGATTTATTGTTGATTACAGGTATAAATTAAATAACTTAGTACATCCCACGTTCTCAACTACTTACCTACAACAGTGGCAGCACTCGTCCACAGTAGTTCTATTAGATTCTGAGCGGAGCGAAGGAGCTTAATTTTTTATGGACAATTTTTCTATCAGATTTTACTACGATTTACAATGATGGCACTTTTTCTAAAAGAAAATCTGAGAGGTTCTGTAGAGAGCTAATTTTTCGATTTTTTAAGTTTTCGCAGTAAATGGAAAAGCCAAGGATAAAATATGGGAAAACCGGATCAATAATAAACAAATATAAAATAAAAAAAATATATAATGCCCATTTATTTATTAGTATGTCATAATTATTGTTGACAAAGCATCATTATCAACTGAACTCCCGTCAGAATCGTTTTTTCGTTAACAATGTATTATTGTTGCTAAAAGCTATACATTAAATTCCCTTCTATATCCTACCTTCCTAATTTCTCATCTACGACAGTGGCTGCTCCAGTCCCCATTATCCTAGGACAGTTTTTTTTTTGTCTTTTTTTTTAGATACAATTTTTCGCTTAGAAATTTTGCTATAATCAAAACATTGCAAGAGATCATTTTAAATGCATTTTTACTCTTGTTGGTACAATAGACTGATAAGTTTTTTAAATTCTTGTAAATATTCTAGGTATTTAGGAAAAGCTGATTTTCAAGGGTAAAAATATTTTTTTTTATTATTTTATCTATTAATCTTTTGCAATCAATTGTTATTGCCGTAGTGAAAATAATTATTATTTAAAAAGATGGATTGTTGTAAATTGAATTGTTAATGTACACGTGAACTGACTATTCATATCTAACAAATCCGCTGCATAAATCGTGGCTCTCGGTTGATCAATAACCTCTTGTGAATATTATGTATATGACTGTGAGAAATACACAGTTGTAAATGACGGATATTCCTAAAATGAATTTAAATATTTAATTACAGTTACAAATTAATTGAAAATATTGTTTTTTTATTCTGACGTCAGTTACATATATTGAAGTATATATTTGCTTTGTTAATTTTAGAATTAAAAATAAATACATGATTTAGATATGCAGTAATAGTATTGTTCGTGTTTTTTGCATTTCTTTATAATGGTGATTCGTAAATGAATTTTTCCAAAATAACTATTTAATGTTTTATTAGATGGAATTTTGGGAAAATACGTAGATTATTTTATTTATAATGTGTGAAAATATTGTAGTTTTGATTCTGATTCCTGAACAAACTATAAATGAAAGGTATGGTTATAAATTATGTTTCACAAACGTCATTTTATATATGTATACATTTTCCATCATAACTAATACTATACATCGAATTCGAGAATGGATGACTCAACGCTTGGAGTACGCACCAGCAAAAGAAAGAAAAGATATACATCAACGTATCAAACAGATAAACGAAAATTTCTAAAAAGATAAAAATAAAAAAAATTTTCATTAAATTTATCGTTTGTTCAAAAATTAAATTAAATTAGGCAATTATACATGTTTATTATTATTTTTTTTTTTTTGATTTTTTTGTATTGATCTCATACGTCAGGAGAAATGGCTATTAGTTAATTTTAGTTAGTAATATGTTTGGTTTTGCTTGCATTCAAGTTAGATATAATATATTACGTTTATTTACACTATGTTATATTAGGTCATTTGTTGATATTTAATAAATTGTTAAATTTTAAATTACGTGGTACACATTGGTTTGCTTAAGACGATTAATTAAATCTGTATTTAACTGATGGTTTGGCCCAAGAGCTGCGTCCAAGTTATGTGTTCGATCCTTTCTTGNGAATATTAGGTTACAATTTATGTCCTCGTAATACAGTATTTTAATAGATTTAAATACATGTTAATTAATAATTTTACATTTTTCGAGCCGATAGTTCACCTTATATAATTTCAGCAGGTAAAGACTATACGATAACCGGCGGAAATAGCATGGCAAAGGTAATGAATGGAAACTGCACGTCTTAATATTTAACAATGGCTTTTAGATTTACACGTACAAGAACAAAAACCTTGTCCACCTGTTGTGACTATGTATTATAGTTTTAAATATAAAAAAGACATTCTACGATATTGGGGACGTGTGCCCCCAGTGGTATAGATAATTTAATAATTTAAAGTATACCTGTAAGCAACAATAAACCATTGCTTACGACAAAACGATTCTGAGCGGAATTCAGTTGATAATGATATTAATAATATTTGTTTGATTTTGTACCGATTTTTCCAGTTTTCCTACGTTTTTCCATGTTTTATTACGGTTTTATACATTTGCTGCGACAACTCTTGGGAAAATCGAAACATCTCCTTTACGTACCACCCCAAGCTAATTTCTTTTCAGAAATGATACTACACGTAGAAATCCGAGCAAGTCTTCTAGTAAAAAAATTGCGCACAGTTAAAAAATAAAAATCTTTGTAAAATGTTAAGGTTCTTCGCCTTACTCAGAATTTTATACAACTTGATGAAGGCATATGCCGAAATATGTTTAGTGGTAACTTTGTATTATTAATACTTTAGATTCCGAGCGTAGCGAGGGAGTTATTGGTTTTATTATGATATTTATTTCTTCATTTTCTTCACAGACTAGAATTTGAGGACATGTTTTTTCCTGGTGAACTTGCTCCGATTTTTTCGTGTTACAATTTTTCTGAAAGCTCAAGTGATCTCGATTGTAAAGGATTTATTTTTTTTTTTGATTTTCAATGGCATTTTAAAAAAAAACCAATTAAGTGGGAAAAAAAAGTAGAAAACCGTACAATTTTACTGATTTCATTATTTTATGAAAACACGGTCGACATTTTCTACCAGAAAAAATAATTTAATCCAAAATTTATTAGATACCTTTTTCGTTTCTTTTTAATTTTATTTCTTATGGAATTATAGCCAAAATGTTTGAGCATTTAAATAATTATAATTTTTGAGAGTTTTTACGTAATTTGGTTTTAAATACAGGTTTTTTTGATTTTTTTTTTTGAAATATGTACCTACGTTGTCGTTAGTATACGAATATCGTTTTATACATAGTTATTTTCGGACCAATTATTATATTTTGTATTGTTGATCTGCGTTATAACATTCCCGGCAGGTTACCTACGTGATTATTATATTTACATGTAATACCATAATTTACGATACGATTACGTTTTTAAGGAATTAACGTTTTTATTTTATTTTAAATACCTACAGGGTACCTACTCATTGTATGTAAGTACCTAATAAAAAACGAAAAAAAAAAAATCAATTGTTTCTTAATAACCCGGCGGATCAAAGTCGAAAATATTCAGCGCATAGCTGGTTGGGCCCATAGGAAATTCGTTTTCGCAGTATTATAAATTGAATTTTCATTGCTTGACTGATTAATGATTTAATGATTAGCCATTGCTAACGAAAAACGATTCTGAGTGGGATTCGGTTAATAATGTTGCTTTGTCAACAATATATAATATATAATATGACATATTATGTCATATTATGGTTAAGTAATTACATATTTATTATGTATTTTCTTTAATATTTTACCTATTTTCCCGATGTCCCCATTTATTGGGAAAATTCCCTGGGAAATCAATCGATAAAGGGCTTCCCCATTCCCATTTCCCTTTAGAAAAAGTGCTGAAAAACTAAAAGAACTGATACTGAGGGCGGGTGCAGCCACTGTAATAGATGGGAAGTTGGAGAGGCAGGCTTCATAAGATTATTTCATTTATATCTGTAAGCAACGATAAACCATTGCTGATGAAAGACAATTCTGAGCGCAGTTCGGTACACATAATTTGAAGTGCCTTAATTTCTTTTTTAATTTTTATTTAATTTGATTTCGAAATGCTTATTGAAAAAAAAAAAAATTAACAAAAATATGGTCTCTTTTTGTATTTCAATTGGAGCTATATATGTGCTAGAAAATGTAATAGGTACTTATTTAAAATAACGAAATTGTAAAAAAAAAATCGTAGATTTTTCTCGGTTAATCGTTTTTATTTTAAATATCGTTTCGAAGATGAAAAAAATTTACTAGGTAAATAAAATTGACTTTCAGAAAAAGTACAACACTTAAACCTCGGAGAAAATTTTCGATGATAAAAGTGGTCTACAATATATAAAAAAAAAAAATAAAGTACCATTGAAAAAAATTTAAAAAACGAAAAAAGTCGTCTAATGATTTTGGAAATATTTTCACGTCTAGGTAAGTCCAATAAAACTATTATTACCAAGTTTCAAGTTTTTACATGTATTTATAACCGAATTAGAAGAAAAACTTCCAAAAATTAAAATTCTTTAAAAACTCAAAAATTTCGGCGATGAGACCGTGTATCAAAAAGGAAATAAAAAAGCTATCTTGTGATTTTTCGATTAAATCTGGTTTTCTGGTAGAAAAAGGTGTCCGTGTTTTTATAAAATAATGAAATCGGGAAATTGTACATGTTCCTATGTTTTTTTCTAATTAAGTGGTTTTATTTAAAATATGGCATCGAAAATCAAAAAATGACCCGTTTAAAGTACCATCTAAACAAATCGAGTTTTCAGAAAAGTTTGTACACGTAAAAATCGGAGTACGTTCACTAGGAAAAACGTATTCACAGACTAGAACAAAGATCAAAAAATAAAAGAAAAGAAATAAACAGAATTGTAAAAACAATAGCTCCCACGCTACGCTGGGAATCTAAAATTAATAATATTAAAAATTAAAAATTAAAAAAAAACACGTGATTAGCATAATTTTGCACGGAAGATTTCGAAATTCGTACGTATCTCATTCGCGAAAAAACCGATTCACATTAATAACATCATTATCACTTGAGTGTTAAATAAATTGACTTAAAAATTTTTTTCCCATGATTTAAATTCCTTTTAGTTCAAATTAATAACAACATTGAATGGTTTTTTTTTTTTTTCGGAATTTTGAATATTTTTGCATATTTGACTTTTTTTCCAAAGCATATTTTACAATTATTTTGCACATATTTTTAAATTTTTAGCTTCTAAAGTTTCGGTCCGGCGGTCCTTACTTATCAGTTACTACGCATGATTAATTTATAATTTACATAGTCAATTAATTTAATTTAATTAAGTACTAAATTCATTCCGATTGTAAGTGTTTATAAAAATATAATTATGAACTACTTACTGGAAGGTATTGGTGGTAAGGGAAACAAATCATTTTATGTTTAGATTGTATGTAGGTATACTTAATTAATTTATTAATATGTATTTTATAATAACTAGATCACTACGAAAAAATAATGTTCTATGGAGATCTATTCAATTACGGCCTATTTAAATGTTGGTTTGGTAGTTATTTAAGTGTTTTCATTACTAAGCCAGAAGATCTTCAAGTAAATAAGTTGTTAAATAATTACAATATATAATTACATAATAATAACATTTCTATAGAACAGGCCTGGGTTATAGGCCATCCCCTGAATCCCCTTGAATACCCCAGAACTATATGTCAATAAATTTAGTTCCAACCTTCTATATGAATCAAAAGTTCGAATTTCATTATTAATTTAAATTTTAAAATATATGAAAATAATGATATTATATGAGTTACACTTTATGGATAAATAATTTCGGATTGAATATTTTCTTAATATATCAATACACGCGAATATATTTAGTATACGCACTTAATTAATTTTAAAAACTNAATCAAAAGTTCGAATTTCATTATTAATTTAAATTTTAAAATATGAAAATAATGATATTATATGATTTACACTTTATGGATAAATAATTTCGGATTGAATATTTTCTTAATATTTCAATACACGAGAATAAATTTAGTATACGCACTTAATCAATTATAAAAACTCATTTGTTTCAGATTATTTTAAATAGTTCAAAGGCCTTAAACAAAGGCTATGTGTATAAAAACATGGATTTTTTTTCTCTTAGGAAAAAATCAAAATAAATTTTATCAAATTTTCCGATAACTCTATGAAGTATATGAAAAGAAAGACAAATACACTTCTAATATCAAAAATTTTTCTAAAAATGTAATATTTCATATTTTAACTATTTGTTATATGAAACGAACTTTGTGCTTGGAATGCATTGCTTTAAGACATTGAAAAAAAAAAATATTAAAATTTCCATTATATGATGGTGATATTATCGTACAATATATCTCTGTCTAATATATACTCGTTTAAATAGTTAAAGTCACAAAATAAATATTCTTTGTTATAACAATATGGTAACTCTACTTTCAATTCAGTTTCATCCGATATTGGTTGATAATCAAAAAACTTTGAAGAAATATCTTAGTCAAAAATGCGTATCAAAAAATCAGTGACCATAATTAAGTAGACGTAGGTATCATTTTGACAAGGTAGTGATAAAGTATTTCTACTTCATAATCAACATTACAATATTATAAAATCACAAATTATTAATTTATTTGTTATAACTTAGTTTATGTAGTTATTTATTTATATATATATATATAAAAAAAAGAAAATCGTCATGATTGGAAATTATTATACAATAAAAAGATAAACATTGTTGAAGACTCGAGCAGTAAATAATAAATAATAATAATTAATGTACCATGTAACAAGTCACATTGTAAATTGAAAAAAAATTAAACATAAATATATAATAAAATACGTATTATATTTTAAGCACCAATTACGATACAATTGCATCAAATTAATATCAAAACTGCGATAGTAGAATTATTATTATTATTTTTTATTTTTTTTTTTGTTTTATATATAATATCATTACAAATAAATATATAATATAAATGTATAAACAACTATAATTATTAAAATTAACACAAAAAATACAGTCTTTTAGTAACATATTATTATTATTATTACCTATTCATATAAATAATAATTAACACAAAAAACGACGGAAGGAAGCTATAATGCACATTGTATATGCTCCCTTTGGACGTATAATGTGTGGCAGTTGACGATGCGAAAAAAATAATATACCTGTATTATTATAACCAATAACAAACATTTTCACTTAGTACATGTTTAGTTTTCCCATTTTTAACTATAATGCTAATACTATACTACAACTACTATGACTAAAATAATAATAATAATAATAATAATAATAATAATAATAATAATAATAATAATAATAATTGTTTTAAAGATCACTAACAATTAATAATAATATGAACAATTCGGTTATATTCGTAAATATAAAGCAACAACACTAATAGTAATATATAAAATATTAAATGTATGCATGTTAAAGAAATTTATCTAAATAGTAATAAATTTGTAATCTCTACCAATCATCTACTACTTTCAAGCAAATGTGTGTGCATTTAGGATAGTAATTGGATAATCAACAGGATTTTTTTGAGTGGATACATAAAGAAATAAATAAAAATACAATGAATGGATATGACGGATTAGTGATTGCATTATCATCATCATCATCATTATAAGACTACGGTGGAAAGTTGCGTTTTCTCAGATCTCGGGGGCGGTGGTGGTGGAGGTCTCTTCTTGAGCATGGTGCACGCTGTTACAGCATTGGCAACCACCGGCAGTCGGTGGGATGGTGATGAACAAGAGCTAGTGACTGCCATCGTGGAGGATTTGTTACTGTTAGAATCACCACCGTTTATCGGGTATATGTTTTCGTACAAGTTGTTGGGTCCATAATGTTCAGCCACCCAATTGCTAACATTATCCTCGCGACTATAAGTACTGCTGGCATTCGAGTCATACTGTGCTGCGGGATCCCTAAACCCAAGAACCTCATGTGGTGTGGCCATTGTGTCTGACTTGCACTTTTGAGCTACTTGCCATTTTTTCCGCACTACTCGGTGTAGGTCGGCCAGAAACGCAGTGCTGGGTGGTGATAGAAGTTTGGGTGGTGGCGGAGGTACGTCACTCATAATGTCCTGATCATTGGGTTCATCGTCATCGACTAAGAGCTCAGGAGGTGGAGGTGGTAAGGATTCCAAACTAGGGGTTCGGTAGTGTTGTAATTGGCTTTGATTGTTGTGATGGTGCTGGTAGAGATGGTTGTGGTGGTGATGATGGCCACCATAGTGATGATCGGCAAATTTGACTGACTTGACAGGCTTCTGTAAAGTTGTGTTAGGAGCGGCTGTGGTTGCATTGGCCGCAGTAGCGGCGGCAGCAGCAGCCGCTGCAATGGATGCCGCAGAAGTGGTCTCCACGGAACATGTGAGCTGCCGTGTGGTGGCTGTAAGCGGTAACTTGGGTGGTTTCCTCTTGATAGTACCGCACGGTGGGTAATCAGATTCGAAAGCTACGTCGCAACCAGACGACGAGCCAGAATCAGAGAGCCCGCTTTCGATATCTTCCAGCATTATGTCACTGCCATTAGATTGTGGTCCACAAACGCCGCCGTGCAATGTAGACAACTGACCACCACTGCTACTGCTGTCACCACTAACAAGTGCAGTTTCGTAGTTCTCGAGCAACTGCTGTCCATATTTAACTATCCGGATAGCTGACATCCACTTGTGCAGTGTCTGCTCATCATCGGCGCATATATACTTGATGTACTTGGTCGACTTTGGCTGCTGCAGGCACGGGTGCTTGATGGCCAGACAGTATTCAGTGGGCGCCTTATACTTCTTCTTCCAACCAACACCGTAGTACACTTGGTTCACGTCCAGAGTAGACAAACATACGAGGTCCTTGGGCAATCTCGACACCTTGTCTTTGTAATAGTAGATCCCGGACGCCCTCAGCACGCTATAATACTTCTTCCAACCTTTCCTGGAATCTGTCTTTAAGTACAGCGGTCCTTCAACACTCGGAAGTCCACCGTTACAAAAGTATTCCTGTAAAAAAATCATAAAAATTTGATTAGGATATGTTGTAGTCACATGATAAATAAACGCATAATTCTATATTTTTTTTCCTACAAAAGTATCTATGTATATAAACAATAATATTGTATGGTTTTATAACACATTTGTACAATGTTAATTAGTATCAAAAAAAAAATTTTAATTAATGTACGAATGATGTTTAGATCAACTCAATAAGTATTTAAAAAAAAAAAACAAACAATAGTTATTAAATTATATTCCTTAAGTTTATAAACATCTAAGAATTGAGAATATGTAATGTTTAAAAAGTAATATATATTTACATATATATAATGTATCCTTAAGAATGCAAAGTATTCATATAAAAAATTGTGTAAAAGCATAATTTTTTATAAGAAGGTACATTCTATAATTCAAATTCATACATTCATTGTTTTCTTTGTATAGGTATTCATTTAGTAAATAACTAAAACTTATTTGAAAAAAATTGTTTACCTACTGTTGCATATGTATACTATTGTGTAAGTAGTAATATGCACATTGCACATATTATTAAAGTATGTAACTTATTAAAATTTGTATAGTAAAACGTTATAAAAACCCGAATAAAATATTACAGAATAAAACGAAAAAACCAACACTTTAATTTACAATAGTTATTTAAACAGTTTTTAAAAGAGTTTATTTTAGAAACGAGTATAAACAATTTATTGATGTGTAACCATGTACTACTTATTTGTACTTACTTGAGCGAAGTTACTGGTCGGGTGACCGGACGATTGTTGGTTATTAGAATTAAATAATGATGGGTTTTCGAATATTAACGTTCTTTCGGGCCGCTCCACGAATAGCAAACGATTTTTAGAATCTCTGGTCCACAGCATTAAATTGTCGACGAGCAGCTCGTGTTCTTCGTAAACGCGTTCTAAAAGACAAAATAAAAAGACAGAATTTTAACACATGGTGTGAATGTGAATTTTTTTTATACATACCCATGTGAAGGTCCGGCAGATGTTCGACGAGCCCCCAGCGGGGTCCGAGATTAATGTGATGTTTGTCGGCCAACAGCCTCATAACGTAACTACAGCGCATGCCCTCATCGACTAGCAGAGATTTCGCTCCACCGTCATCGTTGAACACTTTAATGAACAATTTTTTCACACTGGCTTCCTTCATTTTTTGCAGCGCCAAACGGATTTTTTCCGCTTTAGACGATTCCTGTTGGTTATTAGGTTGATGTTAGGTTAGGTTAAAAGTATTCAATTAAAAATGATCAAAAGGAATATTATAGTCCGGCCTGTCAGATCGTCGTTAACGACAGAAAAAAATATATAACAATCAATTAACGACTTAACGTACTTTGTTACCCGCAGACGTGTTAGTGGTACCGCTAGAAGCTGAACTTTCGCTGCTTGATAACAACGACACGCAATCGGAAAACGCAGAATCATTGTCCGGACTGTCGGTTCGTATAACTAAAAAAAAAAAAAAAAAATAATATAATCACATTAAAATATAGGTACTTTGATCTATATGTAAACGAAAAAAAGGCAGGATATATTTTGCATTGTCTGAGATCTGAGGTTTAGCAAACAAAAAACGATTCCTAGTGAAGATTCCAAGTGGCCAAAGTGAAGTTCTTTTCCCCCGAGTAACCGTCATCAAGATAATCCAGAAATTCTGTAAATAGAAAATAAAAATTTGGTACGTCGCTCCCCCCCCCATATAGAAATTCGAATTTATTATAATCTGGTTTCGAGAGTTGTTGCCATCCGGGACGGGCGAAAATTACTTCCAGAATGCACCAAAAGTGCTGTATCGGAAACTACTGCAGCCTCCTTTTTGGTGGTTTTTTTTTTTTTTTCATTTGTTTACGCACAGAAATATCGACTGAAAACTAAGACTCTCGATGGGTTGAAGGGACGAATTTCCTTTGATTCATTTTATTCCCTCGAGGTTTTTATTGTTTGTTCTAAGTCAGGGACACACTTTATGCACGAAATAATTTTCAGTGGCGAATTTAGGGGCGAAGCCAAGATTGAAATACTACAATAACGTGGTTTTTCTATTTATTATTATTAACACGCGTGTTTAATACTATAAAAATTGAACCACTACCCCCCCAGTAAAAGAAACGTCCTAGACGCGGCATTAGCAATTTTGCCGACACGCCTGTTCATTCGACCACGAGCTCCGATAGTGTAAAACCCGATGCGCATTCGTCGGTTCGCCCAAAATCCAATTTCAATTATTATAATTAATAATAACTTAAATCCGAAAGTGAAATCGGTCGGTCGCGATTCATCAGATATAATAAGGGTGCACGTGATACATATATTTCCCTATTCCCGGAGTTACTGTAACGTTATAATGTCGGATTTGGATTAGGTCCAAAGAATCGCGGAAGGGCCTGGCGCTCTCCGGTTATTTTACTGAGTGAATGTCACGGACGCCAGTCTTCGGTTTCGTTACCCGTTTTGAACCGCGGCCAAAACCGAAACCAATTGTTGCGAAGTGCCCTAGTGTACAGCGTGACATGTATGTTTTGGCCGGGTGCCCTTTTTTTCGAAATCTCGAATCCCTCTCCCCCCATCTCGGTGTAGCCGAATTCGTTTCCATTTGAAAAAGGTATTTTATGAAAGTGAGCCGAATCGGTTAGGGCTGTCAACTCAGAATAGTTAGGTTAGTTGTAGGCACGGGTAAAAACGCGCGTAAAATGAAGTTATTGCATACGCGGTCATCTATTAAACAATAATAATAATGCGAAATTTAAGTCGTTCAGGAGTAGGCGATAATTTGAAACCGAATTTTTTTTTTGAAATATTTTAATCGCGTAAGTATTCCGTCGTACAGATTTCTAAGTATTATATTTATTGTACGAATGTGGTGGGTACGTATTAAACGGGTACGGTTTGCGTTTGGACGAGTTAATAAAAATTGCATAGTGTTTGGTCAATTTTCCACAAAGCGTTTAAGCCGGAGATTTTAAAATATTGTAATGGGTTTGAACGACTTAGATGTTCAAGCGATCCACCTTCCCTCTCATTTCGATAGACTTGGGTGGGACCGTTTGTAAATTCCACGAGTACGATTGAACATTTTCAATTTTATGATCCATATTTGGTACACGGATCGTGAGAATTAATAACTAAAAAAACACTATAAAGAGTTCACTTTTCCGTTGTTCGAGCAAACCCGATGTTTGAAAAAACTATAATCATTATGTTTGGATCAATATAATATTATCGCTCACAAGGAAATCGCAATATTTGTTATCTTATCTTATTGATGATATAGAAAAACCAATTGTGAAACATTATACGTAAGTATTCCACGACGTTTTTAATATGTGTTGTTTACAATTATTTTATTTTTATATTTTACAACGTACTTGTCATATTCGCCCAAACACACTGTTTTTATTGTGCGGGGAAAAGGTAATTCGCCTGAAACGCATGACGCCCATTAACCGGGAACTAATTCGGTTGAGTAAAACACAGTGATTGCGTACGTTCGTTATCGGTGATACCGTTTGAAGCTACACGATTGCGTACGTTTGTTATTACGATTACACGATTGTGTACGAAGCGTCGCTGCCAATTTCCATTCCAGTATATTATAAATATGATGAGCATAAAATCCACAAAAATTTAATCCAATATTTAAAATTAGTGGGTTATAGATGTCAGGAAATTCAAATTTAAATATATTTAATTTAAAATAATTATTATTTAGTTAATCTCATTACCTATATTTTATTATTTTATATTAATTACAAAAGAACTGTACTGGACATTTATTAGGTATATGGTGGAATTAATAAATTTGACAACTTTTCATATATAATTTCATGCGCAATCGTGTTGCCAAATGTACGCAATCGAGTTCTCCCATTCGGTTAACCTTCGTAAAGTACCTTTTTAAAACGGGAACCGATTCGGTATCAGCCCCTTCTCCGTACCGTCAGACCCGGACGACGTGTTATTGTTATTGAAACGCGGCTTATACATATATTGTGTTGTGTGATGCGAATCGTATACATGCAGCCGCGAAAGGAATAGAAGGCGTAATATTATAATAGACTCGTGAATTAATGAAAAGAAATGAAAATAAAAAAAAAACACGCCGTAATCCAAACCCCCATTACCCCTCCCACCCCACGGTACACGAAGAGGGTCAGAGTGGATAAATCTAGCGACAGCTGCGCGCGGGGCGGCGTTTTCGAAAATATTTACCTGTTCCGGGTTGATTGGAATTCGACATCATTCTGTTTATTGAATTCGAATCTGAAACCAGAAACGAAAACGTCATTATTATACTATTTTTTCTCTTGATATCGCAATAACGCGTAAAATAAAATCTGAGTTTACAAACTTACCGATTTTTTCCGAATCCATCAAACTGCTCGTGCTCTGGTATTGTGATTCCAACGCGCACAGCTCTCCCAGTACCGCGTCTAAGTCTACGTCTTGAGTATCTATTGTTATAAATGGGGCGGGGAAAAAAAAAACAACAAAAGTTGTACATTATTATAATAGAGCGATTAAAATATACCCAACCGTATTATGGCCTGCCCCGACGAATCATAGGTATCTCGCTTTTTCCAAAACTGACTAGAATAGAAGATTTGGAAATAGCGAGATACGTGCTCATTCGTCGGGGCGGTAGTATTATTTGCTGTGCATACCTTCTAAATTCGCCATCGAGAAACGATAAGAATCCATCCGTTGCCCCGCGATATCCGTGGCGTTGGGCGCTTTTACAACGGCGACATTTTCTGCTGCCGCGGAAACAGCCGCCGCCGTAGGTTTTGACGGACTCTTATCCAAACCCTGTAAAACGCAAAAAATACAATATTTCGCCACGGGAGGATAAAATAAAAAAAAATATTGAACGTTATCCCGGTATACAGAAAAAAAAATATATATTTTCTTTAGATTATTTGCGCGCTCGCACAGCGATATATTATTAAACCACCTGCGTGACGTCATATACGTATATATGTGTACGGCCGTGCGAGGGGAACAACCCCTCGGGTTTATCTATACACTACTATGCGGCGGTTCGTGCGACAACAAAACTTCTTATAACAAACACGACTGCTCCCTCGGTCTCGTATATACCTTACGTATACGCACGTGTACAATATATAGACAATACCCGTCTCGCGCTCGTGATTCGATTTTTTTTTTTTTACTAAAATAAAGAGCTGTACAACGTGATTTCGAAAAACATAAGACAACGGGGGGGGGGGGGAACTTTTTTCTCCGACAATAATGTAATAATAATATACAGGTATATTTAGTAATAATTATTATCCGCGCATTAAGTTAACCCTAGCATTGTTACGGCGGCGGCGGTTCTTTAATACAATAATGTAAAACAAATATTCTATTAGAGACACAAAATATGTTAATTCGATATCTAACTCTACTATCTATTATCTCCGTCGTTATTATCACGATAATATATATTACAATATTAATTTATGGTAAACGCGGTTCGTTTATAAGCCGCGCGGTCGATTCGTCCCCGCGACCGATTACTATGCACATATAATTTCAATATAACTGCGCGACAAGTATCTCCCCCCCCCTTAAACTGTCGATTTTATACGGAATTCAACGTTTGAAAAATATTATTTGTCCGGAGTATCGAGCGTAGATAATGTGTGTAACGGAGACGAGAATGCCCGGGGGGACGAGAGCAGACAGAATAATAAGGAGGACTGTGATCGCAGAGAAAATAAACTGAAACGGCCACGGCCGGGAGAGAGGAATCGGAGGCAGTACGAATTGTAATGGACAGATGGGTAGAAGACCGTAAAAGAGGTGGTCGGATACCGCGATAGGGGTTAGTCGAATTTGTCGTCAATATTGTACGTGATGGGAGTGTTCGGTGAAAAATCAAAGTGTCTGCGGTAATTTTCAATCAAATCGTCGCGAAATCAAAAAACGACCCGCGATTCGTGCCGTTTTCCCACGACGTGTTTTCATCGAGCAAACTATACCGGGGAAATCGTAAAACGATATATTCCGTGCGCGGTGACGCTACAGTGGAAATTCGCTATACAAAACACCCCCCCCCCCTACCATTCCCCCTTCGACGATTAGGAAGAGTTTCACTCGGCAGAAAAGCGAAACGAACTTAACACAACCCAAAAGCGACGTTATAATCTACTCGCGTTTCCGTCCACCGGTGTTTCCCAATATTCCCAGTAGTGTCGCCTATTTTTACTGAATCGATAGATATTGAAGAACGCCTGCTGATTATTTGGTTGTTTTCACAACCATACAGCGTTCGCCCGGCACTAAATCATAAAACGGAACCGGGAAACGACCAGTTCAAATACGCGTCCGTTTCGCGCCACTGCGATTACGGGACAGTAATCGCCGTAGTTCGCGACGATATCGGTCGGCTGCAGGCTGTCAAGCGGCGGCGGTTAAGGCGAGCATTGTGAAAAGTATACAACACCGGCCGTTTAAAAAACGAAACAATAACAATAATAATAATAAAAAAAAACAAAACCATAACACTACCGCGTGTAACTATCTGTACGTTCGAAACCGGAGGCGACGAAGTTCGTTAATAACAATAATAACGATAATAACGATAACATTTAAGTGCATCGTCCGGCCGCGGCTCGTATAATACGTTAAATATCATACCGTCACTGTGCGTAATAATATTATTACAGCCGTAGAGCTGTCGCCGCAGTAGTTTCAACACTATGCGTAAGATACGCGGTGCACGATATTAGTTTCAATTAAAAAAAATAATAAAAACCAAACCGAAACAACGACCGTAACCGACGACGTCAACATTCGATTATTGTTATTTATCTATCGTTTCGTTTCTATTATTATTTAATTATATTACAGGGCGAAAGGACCTTTTTTTAACGCGCCAGCTGCGTTGTTCCGTACGCGTTTTTTTTTAATTTTTTATCACAATACATAACATAAACGAGTCTATTGACGGTTTGTCCGAGACCGTGCACCCTCCACACGTTTCAGCAATTATAAAAAAAACCAGCCAGATAACCATATTATTGTCGATTGCGCGATTTAAGAAAACCCGTTCGGAACCAATCAATTAACAGCTTTACAGAAGAGTGGAGGGGGCGGGGGGAGGTAAATGGCGACTGTTCCGAAGACGTCCGTATCGAGTACGCGGCCACTAGATGTGGATTTAGTATCCCCACTGTTGTGTCGTCTGGCCGCGTTCCATTCTGTGGGGGAAAACGTAATGCGTTTGCGGAATGATTCGCTTTTCCCGTCGCGCGGGCCCGCGTCTCTTCTGTACACAATATTATTATACAGGGTGATTCACTTTTGATCGCGGTTAAGAGAGCCCGGACGTTTTCCACGGTGGGGGACGTGGCGAGAGACGATACATAACGACGGGCCCCACTATACACGCCAACGGCAGTTTCGATATTTTCACATGCAGCGGTCGACGGGTTGAACGGACCTTCGGATACTCGGGTTCGCGACCGAATTGCTTTTGTTCGGAAAGGGCCGTCGGGAGTATATCGAAAAACGATTAGCACGCACGGTTTCTCCCGTAACCGAACAGTCCGATAGTAAAACTATTAGACACCGTCAATCGTAAATGAATCGTACCAAGTCTTCTTCCGTAACGCGGACAATACGCCGGAATTTAATAATCGGATCCGAAAATGCCAATTTTCGCAGCCGACACTCGATCATAACAATCTCTGTTATTCGAATATCGCGGTCGCCATGTGAAAACCAAAAATAGTTAGTTAATCGAGGGTGGCGAAAAAATAAGTAACATTTTAGAGCCGCTAATTGTTACTGCATTGAGAAACAACCCCGAAAACTATAAAAAAAAAGTTCAGAGATTCCGCAACGGGGGTGTATACCTTCGCGGGACATTATGTACGTTTATTTCGAGATTGAATTACCAAAAAATCAATATCATAGTCGTAGCCGTTGTATTTTCAAGCTAAATGGAGGGGAGAAGGAGATATACCCGTACTCCCCCTTCGAGTGTACCGACGAATACCTCCGCGCTATTTCGATATCATTCTTTCAGTCAACCGTTCAACACGAGCCGATTGCAACAATGTTTTCTTAACTTATTATAAAAAGGAAAAACATTGCGTGTCGACCGTCAGCGTTTCGGGATCAGTGTGTATTGAAATGCGTATTATTTTCTTTTAGGTGACCGCAGTTAAAATAGAAAAAAAACGATTTTGAAAATCAATAACATTGCGACGACGTACCGTTCCCGGGGGTACGGTTTTTAAAACGACTGACGAAAAAAAAGCGTCCGGTGTTAAGAACGGAATTCTCGCGGGGTTCATTGTCCGGAAAATAATCGAAATGATTTTACCGTAATGTTCGGTAAGCGCTCTGGTACGCGCCGATGTTGATAACGACGAGAAGCGCGCAACAGTTCGCTGTTATCACAGTCACTGTTCTCGTCATATTAAAACGTGTGTCTAAACGAAACGGGGAAATGTGTGTTCGTTATTGTTATTGTTATTGTTGGACACGGTGTTTTGGAAAATGCGTTTTTCCGTACATTTCGCTTGCAAAAAAAGTTTTAAGGTTCGAAAACTCCAAGTTTCATAACGCATAGGTTTCACCATATTACGATGTGTATTTATAAACGGCTTAAGAAAACCTTGCTCCGATCGAAAACAGGGTGGGAAAAAAGAAACGCCGATAAACTCCCCTGTGTATCCTACATTCCCGACTTCCCAGCTACAACAAGGGGTCGCGCCCGTCCCCAGTATCAGCTAATTTGTTTTTACTCGTTTCGCATATTTCTCTGTTGCGTTTTCAACAATGGTTTTCGTTCACGAAAAACAGACCGAAAAATATATTTAAAAATCGAAAAATCCGATTTTACGTACGTTCACGGGTCCGCGGGAGGGCGGCAAACTCGCGTCCGTCCGGTCCGTCGTTCTGTGCACGTCCACCACGACTCGAGTCACGTTGCGCATTGGCGGCGGCGGCGACACGGCGTTTTCGTCGGGCAGAGGCATGCGACGCCTCCGGGCCATCATGATCTCGGCGGCCGCGTTCCGTCTGGTGGTGGAAAAGCTCGACGCCCGGCGGACGGCCACGGAATAGCACGGGGGCGGCGGGCGGACGGCGGCCGGGGCCGCCTGGACACCGCGGCGGCCCGCGGCCGGCGACTCGACGCCCGAAAAGCTCACGGTCCGCTTGACCGGCGGCGGCCGCCGTCGCATCGAGCTCGCCGCGCTCGACAGCCGGGTCTTGAGTATGGGCTTGTAGCCGAACGTCACGTTACCGTATATGTGATAGTCCTCGTCGTCGGACATCGTGGGCGACGACGGCGCGAACCGTCCCGCGGCCGCTCTGGTCCGCGGCGCGCAGTGGCCGCCGGCCGTTTTGAACCCGTAACTGCTGTCCTCGTCGCTGTCGCTGTACCGGCCGCTCACGCGACCGCACGCGCTCCGGGACTTGCAGGAGAACATGGTGGTCGGCCCGGGCGACGCGCGATATCAAAATAATCAATGTTAAACAGGTCCGCGGTATTTTCGGTGTTCGCGGCGCCGTCGCTGTCGGAGAACTGATTTCGGGTCCGCCGCGGACACCGCAGCCGGAGAACTCTGCGCCCGCGACGGGTGTCCCGGAGCAGCTGCCGGGTCCGCGCGCGCCAGGTGCAATCTTCGAGATATACGCGTACCGCAGACACATGTGTCCGCATACGCATACACGTACCTTACGGTACCTATACGCGCGTACGTATCCGAGAGAGAAAGGAGGACCGCGGCAGATGTTCGGCCCGTCGAGCTATTCAATCGGATTCTCGTCGTCGTCGTCCGGTAACCGAAACTCGTTTTTTTTTTTTTTTTTTTCGTGTTGTCCTCTACCCCTCTCCCCCCCGCCACGCGGATCACCCGTCGACGTTCGTGTTTAGCAGCAGCGTTATTATTATTCGCCCTGCCGGGCACACGCACAGATTTCGAATAAACAACGCCGCGGAATATATTATTACAATCTTCGGGTCGCGCGCGCCGCCCGCGTTCCCCGTATTTATTTACCGCGGATTCGACGGGCGCGCGCCTGCCGACACGGCGGCGTACACGATATCATAATAACGTAAAACGGGTGCCGCGCGGTCGCCGCACGCAGGTAAGCTTACAACAACAACAACAACAACAACGGCACGACCATATGGCCGGCCGGACGGCGTCGTCGTCGACCGTTGGAAATAACGCGAGGCGCGTATTATTATTTACGATTTTTTTTTTTTTTTCGTATCGCACCGTATCGCGGCGCGCACGGCCGCGGCGATGATAATAATAATAATGGTACGCGGGGGGGGCTCCGCCGGACGAAAACCAGTTTTCCAGAGACGCTTTACGCGGTTACGCGCCCCGCCGCTGTCGCCGCCGTCGTCTGCGAAACCCGCCGCGCCGTCCTTGCGGCCGAGGTGTCGTGCGCAGTTACAGGCGTCACTATCCTCGTGCCGTAATAACTCTTGACAATATCCGTTTTTGGATTCCGAGTGGAACGAGGAATGTGTGTGTCGGTTCTACGGCGAGGCGTTTATTATTATTTTCTTCTGCGGACGACGACTTTTTCTACCGGCGATTTTTACTCGGGTTCACACTGATGATTGCACTACGTTTGCTGAAAGGAAATCCGACTGGGGTGGCACTTTAGGGAAGTCGTTTTCTTTTTTGATGTTGTCCGGGGAAAAACCGCAGGAAAAAGAACGGACATACTTAGCGCGTGGGTGCAACCGCTGCGTGGGAAGTCAGGTCGCGGACGGGAATTTAATGCATATCTGTAAGCGACGATAAACCATTGCTATCGAAAAAACGATTCTGATAGTGTTGCTTTTTGTAAACAATATATACGTCATGTTATGGTAAAATGATTACAACCACCCGCCATTATTTCCACACAACCAACAGTAATTTTGAACTATGTCACAGTAGGGTCTCTAACCTATTTGATCAAAAACATCCCGCAATACGGAAGCTTGTACGGAAAATAAAAAACAAAATCAACGCCGACCGAGACGTATGCCATACATGTTCCTAACGCCTAAACCGACGAAATTCTCGAAAATCCGTATTCAACTATTTTTTGAGAATTTGTTCGACACTTGTATCCGAGTAATATCGAAAATACTGAAGGGGAGAGTGGAGCAACGATATATGTTTCCATTCCTCACCAATTTAAACAATTAAATATTCACTGCACGGTTAAAGAATGCAATTTGTATGAATTTGTACGCAAACCTCTCTTTCGTTATTATCGAAATACCCATTTTCCCGAGTACCCCCCCTCCCCCAATTCGGAATTTTCGTTGTGCAGTTGACATTAGATATTTTTTTAGGTGGAAAAAAAACAAAAAGGGAATAATATAATCAATCTGTAAACGTCCGCCTTAAAGGAATTGGTTAAAAGACAGAATGATGACAATAAATAAATATTGTTGTATTGAAACGTTTATGTAGTGATTGTAAATTTAAAAACACCGTGCGGTAGAGCAAAATAAAACGACATAGTACGTAGTATAATTTCGGGGCCATTGGGTCGGCGTGGAAGGGGGGGGGACAAAGCCCGCGAGGGTCTACGTGTCCAGCCGTTACAAAGTGTTTACGTAAAATGGCAGAAAAAAAAAAAAGTAGGCCCCGAGGACGAAACGTCCGCGTTTATAACGTTCCGTATACAAACGAAATCGCCGGCCGCCATAATAGTAATGTCGTTAACGAGAGTTTTTTTTTTAAAGTTTTTAATGGATTTCGAAACACTCACGGGGCACGGCTAATGTGCGACCGCGGGACGCCCGCACGGCCGCGTCGGAGTTGGAACGGATTCAACGGGCTGTTTTCGTTTCCTTTGAGAGAAACCCGCGTTTGAAAATGTCATTTTAAATTTCGATAAACGGCCGCTCGAAATACGCTCGGGGCTGATATTAAATTTCGCTGCGGCGGCTGCGGCTTTCGTATTAAAACGTTACCGACTCGCGCACGATATTATTATAATATACGCCGTACGTTTTTTTTTTGTTTTTATACACACGAAGAGTAAAAATAAAATATTTCTATAAAACGGAGAATCAAAAAGAAAAAAAGAAAAAGAAAAGATAACCACGGTAATAATAAAAAAAAAAAAACTGCTACATAAAATATGTTCGTCTGCGGGCGACTAAGTGCAGCCGTATACATTATACACGCGTAAAATACGTATGCGTTCGGTTGTGTATTCCGGGCTTTATTGCTCCGAACCAATTTATATTTTACGCGGTTTTTATTTTTATTTTTTTTTTTAAATAATCGCCCAGACTAGTATTCTAGTAGCATACATCGCGATGGCTACTATACGGTTTCAATCGTGGGACATACAATAAACTTAAACGACGCGACGTACAATTGTAATAATAATAATACAGAGTCGGCCGGTATTATTTTTAAAAAAAATGTTTTTTTTTTTTGTTTTTGTTTTTCATCGTCTTTAATGTTCGGCGTACATTATAATATACAAGAATTTCTGGCAAAGAGGAACGGTACGCATTTTTCGAATCGACCGCTTCAGCGGCACAACTGCGCCGCGATAAAAGTCACTTTTAAAAAGCCATTCGTATCTTTTAGCGGTTTTTTTCTTCTTTTCACACTCTTAATCCACAAAAAAACTAACGTTTAAATTGCTTTGGGAAACCTATGTATGTACATCCGTATTATAGGTTCTAACGAGTCCATTAGTAGTCGCTCGTGCATTTAATTACTGTAGCAATATTATAATATTTTACAGAAAATTTAAAAGTCGAAAAAAAAAAAAGAAACCGAGATTTGCGCTCGTGTTTCCCACAAGAAGTAATTCTTTTTCGCGCGTCCTTTACCAACACGCTGATAATACATACTTAAGTCGACAATACAAATTGACAATGAGCGTAACAAAAATCCGCGACCTCCGGAATAAAAGACAATTGTTAACTAATGTAAAAGGTTTAAAATGCCCCGTCACTGTTGTAGGCGAGACGTCTAGAGGATAAAATACCATACATCGTGATCGAAAAACGGTTCTGATCGGAGTTCAGTAAGGTTTTTGTGTATCGATGTAACAGAGATACCGACAGAATCAAAACTCACGTGTATCGTCAACCATATTATACTGCTGTGAGTCTAGAGAAATGTTTCAAACGAACCGTACCGCGAGGCGAAAAATCCGCATTTTTATTTTCTGAGATGCGACGTAACAGAATTAGTTCATTTTTACTAACCAACAAATAACCGACGAAAAACACATCCCAGTAAAA
Source organism: Cinara cedri (assembly GCA_902439185.1). Taxonomy (NCBI): domain Eukaryota; kingdom Metazoa; phylum Arthropoda; class Insecta; order Hemiptera; family Aphididae; genus Cinara; species Cinara cedri. Next base: position 92,888 of record CABPRJ010001965.1, on the reverse strand, counting down.
CTACGAAACCGCTTATTTTTCGTTACGTTCAGGATCTAAAAATATGATCTTAAAAAAAAAAAAAAAAACCAATTATGTATTCTAATAAAATTTACACATATTCTAATACGAGTAATTAATTATACCATCACATAAATTCTAAACCAGTTTTATTGGGACATCGGCCGATTTACGTATAAAACAACGTTCAGACTTTCTATTCGTATACATATATTGAACAAAATATTCAATCTGTTATAATTATCCGTTGTACGGAGGTGATTTTTTTTAAAATCACATTTCGTTTAAACCGTGCAATAATAATATTATAGATGACCGTGTATGCGCTGGGTCGATCGGAATGAAATAATCGGTAAAAAAAATGACCGTACGTATAATTATATAATATACAGGGCGATCAACATAACGCGTAAGACACTCGTTATCAGTATTACAATTTTTTTTTTTTTTTTTTATAAATTTAAGAAACAAGTATGGCTCTGAAATGGATCACACCGCTCTTATTTCGTTCGCCCTCATTTTAGGGGAGAGGGACAGCGGAGGAACGTTAATAAAACGCCACGCGCCGCGATGACGCGCAGCTGTTCACCTTCTACACATATTACCCATGCACTCAAAAGCGGAACGTCTCGTCAACGGGTCGACGGAAATCCGGAAATGTCAACACCGGTACACATCGATGCGGTGTATAAGCGAAACAGTGCCGTCTACATCCGCGGAGTTTTCAATATGCGTCGCCGGTCGGGCGTCGAAACGTGGCGCGCGGTCCCGCTACTCGCGGTACGAGGACGGCGGAAAATCGACCGCGACGTACCGCGTTCGAAAAGCTACGCGTAAACGGTCTAGAAAAAAAAAAAAGAGAAAAAAAACACGCTCCCCCGATAAGGGTGGTTACCGTTTCCGAGATAACGAGCGCGTTACCGCGTTACACGCCGACCGCTCCGTGTGCCCTCCCGCAGTACACCTGACGACCTCGGAACGAGGGACTGTCGGAGGGTTCGTAAACGCATCAATCGTATCGTCCCGTGTTACGGATCGTTTTCGGGGAGGGGGGGCGGGTATTTACGGACAAGACGAACGCGCGCGCGCGCGCGTTCGCTTCTATCTCGAGACCGCTCGCGAAACGTCACGCTGCGGACGAAATAATGGCATGACATTATTGTGCTGCCGTGTAATACACTCGGCCCCGCGGTCCGTGGTGTCCCGCACGCGTCGCGCCGTTTCGGGGACGACGCGGTGGCGAACAGTTGCTGTTGGTGGCCTCTGGAGACCGTTGTCGCGGTACGCGCCGGCGTTTTTTGTACGGGACACTCGTCGGCCGGCGAACGCGCGCCGCGGCGTGTCGATATAACCGCGACAATGTTCCCCCGCACTTTGCGCCCGCAGTAGGGCATGCGCGCGCGCACGGTGTAGTTTGCGTAGTGCACTTCGGTTTATCGTATTACGCGTTACACACGACGAGGTGTTATTAAAAAAAAAAATAATAATAATAATAATAATAATAATAAATAAATAAATAAATAAATAGAAAAACACGCGCGCGAGCGGTAGTAAAAAGAAAAAAGAAAAAAAAAAAAAACCAAATCCGTCGAATCTGGTTTCGCTCGCTCCGAACTGATTGAGCGTGTACACAACAACAACTTCGCAGGTGATTTTTTTTGTCGGCCGGTAATTATTATCGTTATTTCTTGGCCCGGTTAACTCGGGCCGAGACTTGTAATAATAATAATAATAATGGTAATGGTAATACGTAGTCTGGGTGTTATATGACGGCACGATTATAAAATGCGCGTGCACAACGAGTGGTATCCGTCAGGAGGACCGTACGCCGCCAGGTGTGCCGCGGTGTTTTACGAAGAGCCGATGTGTGCCACCTGCCGGACACGTGCAGTACACACGTCGCGACGCGGGCCGCGCAGCTGCCTCGGGTAAGGGCGCATGCCATCTGTTGATGCACGATTATTATTATTTTTATTTAATTTTTTTTTTTTTTTATTTTTACGTTTTCGACGACGGGCGACCGACTGCGACCCACACACGATTCATATCGAGACGACCCGAAATCCCGCTGGATGGCCGAACGTTGAAATAACGCGTTGTACACACGAATCGGTACTACAGTGCCGCGGGCCGGGATTTATCAATGTCGGGGGGCGAGACAGGATCCACGGGGTCTACTGGGGGTTTAGCGGGTCCACCGAATTCTCGGCCTTGTACCTACGGCTAATATATATATATATATGTATCGGAAAGAAAAAAACCCCGCCACCGATACGACACGCGTTTGAACTCGTCGAACGTCCGACGAAAATGGCCGGGAAATCGTTATCTCGTAACGTTCGCCGTCTTCGGTCTGTTCAACGGGCAATCTAGTAGAGCACAGTAACTCGAGGTAAAACAAAAATGTCAAAACATCAAATTAAAAAACGTCAACATTTTCACGGGGTTGATTTCTGATGTGTATTTCCCAGACAATCTATTCGTACGTCAAACTTTTAAAAAAAAAAAAAAAAACCCATATCAATAGTAATAGACAATTGTACAATATATATAAAAAACATTTAGTAAATTGTGTTATCTTTAATTTGATGAAACGATTTTTGTTTTAGGTCTATTGTATTTCAAGCAGGTACAATGTAATTGTAAATACGAAAACGCGTTATTACGCCAGATTGCCCTTCAGACGAATAGAGACAGCAAATGTTACCGTGACGCCCTCTCTTAACAAGGCGCGTGCCTTTTGGAACCACGGGCTTATACAGGATGATCAATATGACGTGAGTGGACACTAGACACTATTACTAGGTACCCCAGGAAGTTTAAAATTTTTCGGAAAATTTATGAAACAAGCAACTCAAAAATGTTACGTCGTCATTATTTGTCGTCACCCATATGGTCGTGGCGGGAGGGGGGCGAAACCACTACCACACGTTGATTTTGATAAACAAAAATGTTCTATATCTCGACGACGGGTTGACGGGAATTAAAAATGTCAACACCGAAACGTATTTTATTTTATTTTATTTAAACTTCTAACTAAAACCTCATTTATTTATGGAAGAGTTCACACGAGTCGGTATTTTAAAAATCTAAACGCGGTAGCGATGGTTACACCCCTTCTCCCCCTAAACATATGTGTGACAAAAAGTTTATACTTTCCGACACAACGGACGTCGTTTTACGTTATATCGATCGCCCTGTATAGAAAGGGATAGGAGAGCTGCGACACACCCTAACCGCTTCGTTATAAAACGAACGGAATAAAAATGTGTCCGTTTAGAGTATTATGTAGGAAAATCCGTCGACGTTGACACGTTGATTCACGTCCTAAAATAGCACATTATCCGCTATAAATCACGACGATACAACTCTCCAAATATACAGTGTGTTTGACGGATTTTTTTTGCCCTGTTGATATTACACATTTTTTTCGATTTTTTTTTTTCAATCCGTTTGTCTTCGAAGGGGCACCTCAATATGGAGAAGTAAAAAAACACGGAAACAATTTAATATTAACAGCGCTAGAAAAATCCGTCGAACACGGTGGGACAAACTGTATATTATAACGTTATACATTCATTATACCAATTATAATTTGTTGTTGTATTTAAATAATAACGGCTTTTTCCAGTAAGCTTCCTGTATATTATACAGTTGGTATCATGGTTGAAATACTAAAAGTTGTTGTATCATGGTATAAGTTTAAAAAAAAAAAAAAAATGGCAGCGTAAGAGGCTAACATCACAATAATAAAACACGACTGTACACTATTGTGATAAAGCAGTTAATGTCGTCTAGGTCTACAGTGTTTTAGTTTTTAAATTCCCCGATACCAAAAAACGGAGGGGGGGGAACGAAATACAATAATAACCAATAGTATTTCGACGCTATACCAGGTGATCCATTTTTTATTTGTTTATTTTATTCCAATACATACATATTATAAAAATGTTTACAATAAAGTATACGGGTAAAATTATGGGCCTCCTTTAAGCTTCGCTTGTGACGGTGGCACAGAATTACAAAAGTGTTTGTTTACCAATTTACACTATTAAAATAACTGAATTTAAATATTTAATATATAAATTATACACAAATCTTACCACGGTTACGGAAAACACTCGAAAACAAAAAACAAACCACGTCACACGAAACTTTAGGTACACGAGATAAGAAAGAGTTCGGGTACAGCGGTACCGACCCAAAAACAAAGAAATAGCGAACTTTAAAAACCGTTCTTTCGTGAGCATTCTATGAAATAATACGTTTTGTCGTAATACAATATAATAATTAATATACAATCGTATTTTAATCAGTAAGTTATTGTCTGTGTATATATTATAATAACATTTATCGACCGACATCGTCGCACAACCAAATCACTACCATGTCGTACGCAAGCATCCGCTAAGAAAGGATTTTTGAAAATTCAACCCTTGGGGCGGTAAAATATGGGTTTTCAGGTAATTTCGGTGCGAGAATATCGAACTGTTTATTTATTTTTGTTTATTCGTGGACTACCCATGTTGGTGACACGGATGACAATTTAGTTATCACGGACAAGAAAACTGCTATTATTATTATTATTATTATTTACATTAGCAAGGCATTGCCGAGTGAGCTACAGTAATTGTAAATAATTACGGTATAATAATTTTGCCCGAGTGCGCAAAATGACGGCCCGTTCAATTGGATAATAAGCCGAGTTGGCCGCTCTCGTGAGTACATTATTTTCCATCCGAACGCATTCGTGTACACGTTTCGCACATTATCACCGTATCACCGTCATTAGTGCAGTAGCGTAGACAGCGTGAATTCCGAAAAACCGGTGCAGTGTAATCTTATCGACATTCTACACGGGTGCCGAATAAACGATACCGTCGAATTTCGCGTTTAATATTTGGCGGTTACTTTGAATTGACAACTGTTATCGATTTAACGGTATGTCACGTCGAAAACGAACGTGTAATTCGATCTAATATTATTATGATCTCGGAATACGACATTATCACGTTCTACTTCACATGTTTATACCGGGTGCACTTGCGGCGGTGCGGTATCACCGACCGTCATTTAGTGCGGCGATTCACGATTCCGCACAAAACTAATTTTCGACGTTGCCGATTGTACTTTAGAAACAATGATGAACTCGGAAAGTGGTCGAAGCAGTGGTTCGCTTTGACTTTTCTCGCATGTTATGGAGTAAATGAAGCGTTCACTGAAATCATAAGTATTTGCCCCAACGATGCTGTAGGATATTTGTTCACCGATTATATTTTGAACAATTGCGTTGAAGATGAATGTTGATTACCACTAGAATCGTGGGCAGAAAAGCTATCGATGAATCCGAGATAAAAATACATTTTTAATGAACTTCAACAACGTGATTTAAGTTACACCGACAATGATATTTATAATATACTACTATAAATTACTATATATTACTTGTACCTTTTTTTTTATAGGACAACTAATGGTTCTGAAAGCTCTCATCGCATATATAACGACCAATGTTATTACTGCGATACCCTCACTTACATATTTATTTAGTTATAAAAGCATTGAGGGAATTTCAGTCGGAAACCGAAACTAAAATCAGATCGACTACATTGTACAACGATCAGAAAATGTTGAACGCAAGAGAAAAAGAACGTATGGAATTCACCATATAAATGCATACAATAAGTACAAATCAAATCACATTAATTTAATTCAATTTTTATCACAAAGTACGTTTTCGATATCAAGGGAAAAAATTGTAATTAACTAGGGACTCGTTTTAATTATTTATTATAGGGAAAAAATTGAAATACATTTTTTCATATAATTTAATTTTTATTATTTGTTTTATTTTTTATTTATTTATATTATCATATATATTTTTTTACCATAAATGACAACGTCGCAACAATTTTTATGCGGAATCGTGTTACATTACGGCCAGATAAAAAAAAATCTTTTGTATTATGAAAATGTGCGGAATCGTGTGCTACCCGTTTATCGTACACGAATAGGATGGAAAACGCGATGAATGTATTTATTTCAGATTCCGATATTATAGGAGCGTATAATACAAAGGATGAGCCGTTGTATTGTATTGGATTTACAACAAAACAATTTACAAATGTATCCTTTTTTACACGTTTGGTCTACAAAAACCCGTTTTTTGGCTCGATATTCCGAAACGCGAGAAACTTACTAAAATATTGAAAAATCATATAATCGAGTATTTAAATTTGAATTCTAAGTTCCGTTCGGAATCTATACATACAGAGTGTCCCACGAAGATATACCCATTGCAATATATCCCGAGATAAAAAAGATATTTATATTCTGTTTAATTACTCGCAGGGATAAGGTCTATGTATATATTTATATTTGAATTCAATTTTTACGTTTCGGTGGAAAAAAAAAAGAAAAATAACATTTAATTTTATTATTTTCGAAAAATTTGATATCGTCATTTTATATAGAATTTATTATTCTGCTGAAAATGTTGACGTTTCAATTATTAATTTTCATTAAATTCGTGATTTTTAATAATTGTTCATAGTTCAAAGAAAAGTACCCAAATTATGCAGCATGCTGTAATCGCATTGGCTAACCGATTATACTTTTTATCTCTGAACTTTAAAAACTTATTAATAATCACGAATTCAATGAAAATAAAAAGTCGACACGTCAAAATCGTCGGAAGAGAATAAACTCTATAAAATCTTCAAATTTTTCAGAAAAAAAATTAAAAAAAATAGTAAAATAAGAAGAAACAATCGAAGTATAAATATTTTCAGTTTATTATATTATAAATAATATTTAGACGAAAAAAATAACCTGAATACGATTGTCTTTACTATCTCCGGAGAAGATATTACAATGGGTATATCTTCGCGGGGTCACGTATATCCTGTAAGTACAAGTACTGTTATTCTGCGTCGGTGTGAGCGAAACAAGACGCCGCGAACAACGTCGCGCGAATACCCGAGACGAAAGCCCCCCGAGCCGTAGAAAATGAACAACGCATTAATCAGTGTAAACAAAAGTGCGTATATTTACCGAAGCTAACGAGTCCAATTCACCGAGCCAAATGTCCAACAATCGCTCTGGGTCCTCTTCCTCGTCCGAATCGCCTGCAGCACAGTAATTGGAGTCCGCCGGACAATCAACGTCGTAATTGCCCTCATGTGGTCTCATCACAGCTGTAAACACAACGTAATAACACTTATAACAAACCCGTTAGGCGTATACTTTGAAGCTGTTAAAAATTTACAAGAAAAAAAAAAAAAAACAACAACAACAGCTAACAATCGGGCGATAATTAAATTTCGAGCGTGTACAATAATATTCATATAATGTTGTAATAGTGACCGGTAAGCGACACTTTTTACGCATAGTATTGTTATTTCGACGGTATATTATGACGTTCAGGGTCAGTCGGACGTTACCCTGCGGCGGTTAGGTACGCGTGTATAAATATTATACGCACTGTATATGAAAACGCGATTGTATCTTTTATTATGTAAAGGCGCTTGAAAAAAAAAAAAAAAAGAAGAAGAAGCCTGTACGAGTATGCGTTTAACTTTACGACCGCCACTGATGTCCTCGTGTCCTCCCACTACCCCAGTCAAACCCCGAACACACGTTATAACGACGCGGGAATACACTTGACCCAAACGGATCATTTCGTATATTGAAATCACCCTTCAAATAAAACGCACGACGGCTCTGGTTAAAAAGCAGTGGTCGAAACGAAACTTTTACACAGAAATTATACACGTATGTATTCGAGTATAATAGCGTACGATGGTTTTAAGCCGACATTTGAAAAAAAAAAAAAAAACAGAAACTACGATTCCGAGTGTTTTTCCCTCCATTGTGAACGAGGGAACGCGGAAACGAAACGATAAAACCGAAAAATGATTCTGGGCGAAATATCGTTGGTCGTATTGTTTCATAATATTGTTACAAATAGCGTATAGTATACAGACAATAGCGGGTTTTTTATTCCATTTGTACTACATCGAAATCAAAATCGTTACGAGAAAGCGACCTGTAAAGCTTTTTTTTTTTTCGTTGGAGCGAGATTTCTGGTAAGTTGTTTGCCCGCACAAAAAAATCAAAAAAAAAATCTGTCCAAAGATAACGGGGACGAGTGTAGTCACTATTGAAGGTGGAAAATTCGAAAAGTAGGATATCGACGGGAATTCAATGTGTATCTTGGAACTTGAAAGCAACGATAAACCATGGTTAACGAATAAACGATTCTGAGCGGAGTTCGATTGATAATGCTGCTTTGTCAACAATATATTATGTCATATTATGGTAAAATAATTGCATAAACATTTAATAATATTTTGATTAATATTGTACCTATTTTCCCGTTTTCCTTGGTTTTCTCATTTCCCCCCCCTCTGTTTTTCGGGAAAACTCCTGGGAAAATCAAAAAATTACATCCCTAAAGTACCTCCCCAGTCAAATTTACATTCAGAAATAGTGCTACCGTTGAAAATCGGAGTAAAATTACTGGTAGAAAAGTTGTCCACGGAAAAAAAAAAATTGTAAAACCATACGCTTCTTCATTCCATTTAGGATCTAATGTACACACCAGAGTAAAACCATTTCCCGGGGGAATCCAAAAACAACGATAATATTATCGTGGTTTCGCGTTGTCGGGTTTTTGAGGTTTTTGTTTTTGTTTTTTTTTTTTTTAATTAAAATTCTTCCGATAAAATAGATAGGAGTGAAAGTTTTCAAGCGCGGTTTTTACTGAACAAACAAATTTCGCCGGTCAAAAGAAAACCGTATACGTCTTTGCAAAACGAATGGCTTCCACGTGGACCGTAAAAAACGTACAAACGCGCAGTTATTTATACGCAAACGCCGCATTTCAAAGGGGCCAAACTAGAGTTCGTGTACACGATCCGGGAGGGGGGGAGGGGGGGGGAAACCGATGAGCTGGCTCGCACACCCGAGTATTAGCGTTCGGTCTCATAATAATAACACATAATGACGAGTCATCGGAAAGTCGATATCTGTCGGAATTACGTATTGCGATAATCCGTGACGGTGTTGATGATGGCGTACAATGTCATTTCGCGCGACTCTGCCCTACGCGTCGCGCAAACCGCGTGATCCCGACGGTGATACCATACGGTATCCCGTTCCGAAAAAAGTAACGGCGGCCGCGGCCGGATCGATTCGGTATATAGAAAAAAAAAAAACATAATGAAAAAATACTGTCTGGTCTAAACGCAGTGGGACGCGTACGCTCGTGTCGACGGAACAAGCAGAACGATAGATATTCGACAATCAATCACAGAACGCCCTCTGGTGGATTAATCGGTAATCACGGGCGCGGACGCGCCGCACCTGTCACCGACCGTCGTCGTGACGCGGGCCCATATTTTATTGCGTCAACTACCCACGCCCAAGGCCGAAGTCGCGCCGCGTACACGTTTCCGGCACGTGGGAGCACTACACACACACCGCGGTCTTCACAATAATTCAACAATAATAATAATGAAAAAAAAAAACTTTAGAGAGGACGCATATTATACCCGCATTCACTGTCTCGGTATACGTATTATTGTAACCGACGGCGATACGGGGGCGAGACGACAAAATTACTCGGGCTGCGGTCGCACGACGATAGTTAACACCCGTGACAGTTGCCGTAATATCATAGCGCGATATACTCTATACTCTCGCTATCGCTATCGTCGTTCACGCGGGAAAACGGTCAAGCGATAGCATACCTATATATATATATATACATACGAGGCGTGACACAAAAGTAACGAGACTTTCTAAACACAGGCTACAAACTGTTAACGTTGTCTATAAAGCGATAACTGAAATATGATTGGGAAACGCTTTATTAAGGGCCGCACTCACCAACGTAGAAAAAAAAAAAGGCGTTTATCTGATTCTTAAACTGAGTTTACGGCTGATGACCGACCGCGATTAGTAGTCGATTATCTCATAAACTCCGTTTAAATATCGAAGTTTACGTTGGTGAGAACGGGCCTAAGAGTATTATCAGTACTTATGAAAACGGTTTATTTTTTTTTTTTTTTATTATTTAGTCTTGTTATTAATGTGCGTTCGACTATTTTGCTGAAAAATGTTAAATTTCTTGTTAGATTGAAAAAAATTGCTGCGGAATCGTTTCGGATGATAAATGAAGTTTATGGTGAAGAATGTTTTTTATGAGCTCGCGTTTTTGAAATGATACAAAACGTTTTGTAGTGGAAGAGACTGTCGAAGACGACCATTGGTTCTGGGCGTCCTATACCACGTCTTCAACAAACGAAACCGTTGAAAAATCGACAAAATTATTCGGCAAGATCGTCGATTAAGTGTTAGAGCTGTAGCAGAGACGGTGAATATTGATAGAAAAAGTGTTCGTAGAATCTTAGTTGAAAATTTAGGTATGAAAAAAATCACGTGCCAAAATGGTGCCTAAAAATTTAACGTTGAATCAAAGTTTTTTCGACTGGAAAGATATTTCTTTACTACAACACCCCTCCTCCGAACTTGATAAATCTTGCTCCTTGAGACTATTTTCTGTTTCCAAAAATTAAAAGTTCATTAAAATGGTTCATTCAAAATGGTTTTCAAACGGGTAATAATATAATGTCAAAATGAAAACGGCAGGACTTCTAAAAGGATTCACTGACAGTGATTCGCAGCACTGTATCTGTGAACGGTAGCGATGTATATGGAACAGGGCGTAGTTGCTGAGGGAAACTACTTTGAAAGCGATAATCATTAAATTGTAAAATTTTAAAACTAACGACTTTTATTCGAAAAATCTCGTTACTTTTCCGTCACACCACGGACACTATTCGTTTTCGTTGTACGGGTATATTATCGTCTATGATGCTAGTAAAACGTTCGAAATCCAACGCCCATCGCTGTCGGTGGCGATACAGAGAAATAAAAACATATTTAGCTTTGTTCGCACTGCGATAATTACTATCGTTATAGATCGCGATCGTATTAAAAAACTGTCGCGCGTGCATGATGGTATTGTTCACGCGATGACGATAACTCTCGTGATAACAGCTTTCATCGTGCGAACCGCGGCTTTAGAATAACTGCACGCCACCGTAATAACATGAGTGTGACGTTCAGGTTGCAATCGGAGAGTTTAAACACAAATGTAACTGCAATTTAAAGAGCAAAATATTTTCGACGGAATGGGGCTCGATAGCTTTTTTTTCTAAAATACAATCGCAGCCGTATAGAGCAAAAACTACAGTAATCAGAAAAACAAAACAAAAAAAAAAAATAATAATAATAATAAAGCTAGAAAACTAACATTGCAAGAACTTGGTCGCGTGACAATTTTTTTTGTGTTTTGCATCGGCGGTCTGTAAACGCTAACCAAATCGCCGCGATTCACGTTCAAAACCGAGAGACCGTATTGCGTAGGGTGACGTGCCGAGCATTTTTCATACTTGAGGCGAACCGAAAAAGTCCGGACCCACCCGATCGAAACGCGGATTTTCACACGAACTACGCACAATCACAGCGAAAACCTTTAATTCGGTTATCTATCAGCTACACGCCATACGAGGCCATATCCGTAAGCCGATACTTGTATTAAAAAACATAACGGGAAAAAACTAAAGGCGTGCATTCCGATCGCTGAACCGCGGTCGGTCTCAATCAACGATTCGACGTATTTTTTTGATCAGCGACCCGGTGTCACCCCCATTTTAGTCGCGGGGCAATCGCCTGGTAAAAAAAAAAAAAAAAAAAAAACGCGCTCCGGCACGCCACCGAACGCGGGCACGTACGAGAGGAGCCCCTGTCTCTCTCACTCTCCTCTCGAGAAAACCGTACGCTACGCGTCGCCTGCTAAGACCTGCGCGTCCACTTCATTATATTTCCGCTGCGCATGACGCGCGGGTACACTCGATTGTACACCGAGCGGCGGCCGGCGGTTGTCGTTGTTGTTTGTATTTTTTTTTTTTTTTTTTTTTTTT
>CABPRJ010001965.1:0-80848 GCA_902439185.1 Cinara cedri | reverse complement strand
AAAAAAAAAAAAAAAAAAAAAAAAACGAAAATGTTCGTATAACACGAGAAGCTGCGCGGTCGCGGTGATTCGTCGTTTCGTTGTTGGGATTACGTACAGTTCGTGGCCGACGACGGAGTTACCGCAGTCGGTCCACGGAACCTACACAATCGCGGTGATTCGTCGTTTCGTTGATAAAAAAAAAAAGGGATTACGTACAGTTCGTGGCCGACGACGGAGTTACCGCAGTCGGTCCACGGAACCTATACAATTGCGCGTTTATAAAAAAAAAAAATTAAAAATACGTCTAGAAAAAAAAAAAAAATCATTTTTCCGTATATACGCCGCCGCCGCGTGTTATATTATAAAATACAGACGACTTCGGCGCCGCGGCCACTGGCGGCACGCGTGATTTTTTTTTTTTTGTGATGGGTACCGAGAAGAAGCTCGCGACCCGCAACGCCGTTGTACCGCAATACAAAACGATTTATTTGAAAGAAAAAAAAAAATCAATTAGCGACGAAAATTAACGTTAAACTACACGCGTCTAAATAGCGTGGTGATATATCAATACTATTCAATTATAATACGCGCCATTGTTCAATATAAAATAATCGGCACGACGGTGTATTTGAACAGTGGTTTTTTTTTATTATTCCGGTAAATTTCTATTATATTTGATTGGTTTAGAATTACGGTACGAACCAACGTCTGAACGAATAAAAAAAAAAAAAACACCGACGCGCCGTCGGCACGATTAGAAACATAAAAAAAAAAAAACCAAACAAATCCTATATAGTAATAAAGTACCTAAAGGTAAGCGTTTTGCTGTTCGTGTAAATTATACGTATTATTAAAATTCACCGCGGCGATAATTATTATAAATTATTGGTTGAGCCGTACCGGCGCTCGGGGATTTATCGTTTTTTATAATATAGTTCGAAATGATAAAAAAAAAAAATATAAAAATAAATAAATCAGCAATTATTATTGTAGTTTATTAAAATTATTATAATGTTATAACTTTATATATTATAACCTTGCACAACGACGGAAAGGTCGATAGTTATACAATATTATTGTTTATTGTTGTTATGTACCGTAACCGCGGATTTAGTCTGGAAAAAAAAAACCGCGCCACACGTCGTATTATGTTTTAGGTACCTTTAGTACAGTGTCTACAAAATAAGGAGGGAGGGCGTGAACGAATTGCGTCGTGGAGACGCGAGCTGTTATCACAAAGTAAAATTTGTTTCTCACAATGTAGGGAAAAAATAAAAAATACCCACGACGATACCTTTTAACGAAAAATTCAACGCGGACATATGATATTGATTACCGATTCAAAAAAAAGGCCGCCAATAACGTAATACGAAGCAAACGATAAAACGCGTAACATAGATGTGGAACACCACACTTTGGCGAAAACCGAGAACCTCGGAGTCTCGCGGCCGTGCCCGTCACCCTTCTCCTTTATCCGGGCACAAGGCCACAATAAAAAACGAAATTTCCGATACACAAACGAAACGAACATTTACATTTATGCATACAAAGTAAAACCAACAACACAAAAAAATCATAATATTGTCTAACGCGAAAATTAGTATTATCATTTATTTTTTGTATCTTTCTTTTTCAGGTGCCTATCCGATTCAGTGAGTTGGCGACGCGGAACAACTGTGATATTTCCCAACCATACTATTAGATTTTGAAGCCACGATATTCTTTTTCTGCCGGGTTCTCTTTTTCCGAATACATTCCTTTGGAAAACGGATTGAGGTGCACAATCAAAATATACCTACTGTCATTTCGCATTATGTGCTAGATATATTTTTCTTTTTTATATTCCCATTGACAATGGCGGCTCAAAGGGGATATATTTCAATCACGTGATTCTCAAGAAAAATGGATGTTTTGAATTATGCTGAAAAATTATGTTTTTACAAAAAAAAAAAAAAAATCATTGTAACGATTTTAGACCGTAGAAATTTGATTAATTTGACTAATTTTATTGAAATTTAATAAACTTCAATACATTTGAGGTATGCTGGGGGTATTTTTGGGTTGGGGCGGGTGCAAAAAATCAAATCGGCGATTCGACGTAAAAATACTTCGCGCCGCCACTGGCGATTGATAACCGTTCGTTTATTTCGCTGCAAGTGAACGACGCGCGTGGTATACGTAAAAAAACAAAATGTATTATGGGGCCGGACTTCAAGCAGTTCATGCGGATAAAATGTTTTGTAATACTCGTGATAAGTCACTAGTAAAGCGATAACAGTTCAATTTATAATACGGCGAAAACAAATATAATTTCCTATATGTACCCGTCCGGCTATGCGCTGAATATTTTCGACTTTGATCCGCCGGTTTATTGAGAAACAAATGATATTGGTATATATTTTTTTTCGTTTTTTATTAGGCACCTATGAACAATGTAGGTGGTACCCGGTAGCTATTTGAAATAAGATAAAAACGTTAATTCGATAAAACCCCAATCGTATTGAAAAACTATCGTACTATGCATGTACAGATGATAAGCGCGTAATCTACCGGGAATGTATTAAACCGCAGATCACCAATATAAAACAAATATATAATTAATCCGAAAAAAAAATTGTACAAAAAACGACGTTCGTATAATAACGTAAGAGTACCGTAGAGACGACGTAGGAACATATTTACCGAAAAAAAAAAAAAATCAAAAATCGCTTAGCAGCGAATTAGTAAAAATAACTGTACGTTATCGCGAATACCCGATTTCGAGTATATCAAAAATTCATAAACTTCCCCCCCCCCCAAAAAAAAAAAATCGTACGAGTAAGCATACAAGATGTCTCCGAGAAGATTCAACAAATGCATTGTCGAGTTCGATATTTTTACAAATTGTATTTTACAAAATCTATGATAGCCATTTTACTATAGATGCATTTTTCGAAATACAATTGTGGCGTTACAAATATTTACTAACGACAAATCTTTAAGTTACTACAGGTTATTTGAAGTTTTTCATAAATCGTTAGTAAAATTAAGTGTCATAAAAAAAATCGGTGAATCGGCGATGAAAACAAATTTAAACGACCTTAAACTTCAAACGAATTGTAGAAAATTCACGGTACGTCTTAAGTAAATATTTGTGACACGAAAATATGTATAAAATATCTACCTCGGGCTTTACAAAAAAAACAAATATTTTTAGTTTTTTTTAAAAAAAACTACTATAGGTATAAAATTATAGCACCAGGCTTTATCTATATGCATAAAATAACAGGTCCTAACCGACTGACTGGTTCATCATCGCCTAGCCCAAACCACTGAACGGATCGGGCTGAAATTTGACACACTGATAGCTATTATGACGTAGGCATTCGCTAAGAAAGGATTTTTGAGAATTCAACCCATAGGGGGGGGGGTATAATAGAAGTTCAAAGGTATATTAGGTACGAATATCCAATTGCTTATTTATTTATTTACGTTTATTCAAGGGTTGCCACGTAAAAGAAAACTATTGTAATGATTATTATTACTATTATGTACACTATTCAATTTTTACAATAGTACACATTTAGTCCGCCGAAGGTGGACTACCCACTTGCCACCTTTTTGTTTTCATTCAATTCTGACACGACAAAAACCAAAAATGAGTATGAGTAAAATATATAGTAATGAAAATTGGCACGGGCAACGGCGGCTGCGGGGACGGCTAGTACGTGCATAAAATCAAAAGTAAATGCATTTGTCGATTCTTCGTGGGACACCGCTCTGTATAATATTATAATGCTCTCGTTTAGCCCCGCAACAATTGTTCGACGAATCATTATTATTGTTATTGTTGTAGTTTAATATTGTCGTAGAAAGTAATAATTATTTGGTAAAAAAAAGAAATGTATTTTTACGTTCGAGACCACTTTTTAAAAGTTTTTGTTCGCAGTGCGTATAATGGCGTCTGTTAACGCGTAAAAACGAATAAAAACAACAATGACTTACACAGTTCCTGACGGTTCGATACGTATTCAAATTGGATAGGAAAAAAAACTCACAGCGCGTATAATATCCGGATCAACAACGTACAGAAAAAAAAAAGCCATTATCCACCCCGAAAAGAAATCATTATACGGATATTATACAGAGCTGCAGCCACCCTAAATATACGAGTATTTGTCGATAACCGAAAATATCACAGAGTTTATATAGGCTGTCGGGGAACGAACTCGTGTTACTATAACGCAACGAAATAAAATATGTATATACAGAGTGATACGTTTATAAACGATATTCTCGACGACCGTAGTGGATATCGTTTACGCTTTTATTATTCCGACGTCGTTTTCGATTTTTCACCCCAACTACTACTAATACCCGAAACGAGTTTATTATACTGCACTTTTGATTTTCAAATAGAAATATCGGTTGTTTTTTTGAACGCGGATTAGCATTGAAAATATTTTTCTATACGTCTTTTGGTACACGCATACTCGTGCCAGTGCCAAACAAATGCGCGATAAAAACGTTTCCCCCCCCCCCGGAGTGCCCGTTTCAATCTCCGTCACTATCACTTATTGCGTGTACCCGTTGGTGCACTTAAATTTTTAAAAATGCACGATACTCGTACAAATTAGTTATATGGTTACTGTTAAGCTATGAAAAATGCCAATAAACGATAATTTTGTACCCGGCCCAAACTACTGAAGGCCAGGCCTACACCTTCTACTGATCAGGTCGAGAATTTCAATAGCTTTAAGCCTTGTCCGAACTCAGACGTAAGTCGGTCCAGTAGTTTCGGAAATTACCCGTTACAAATAAAAATAAATACCATTTTGATAAATATAGACACACATTTAGACCCGATAAGTGGGCCGAGGGTGATCAATTTTTGTCGTCTAAAAATCGACAACGAAGTTAATATTACACCGTTATTCCGTATACACCGTTCCGGTATGGATTTTCGAACCTCTTTAACTCGGGTTTAAGGAGCAGGGGCAAAGAAAATTGAACACAGTTTTAGAACAAAGCAGCGCATAAACGACTACGCAACAGAAATCGAATTCACTTAGAAAATAACATGCGCCAAGAAAATCGCTGGTTCGTGATACACTCTGTATGATGGGTTTAAATGTACTACAGTGTTATTATGTTTACACTTGACCTAAACTCGTTTTTACACGTACGGCGGCGACACGCCACAGCGTTCGAGACGATTATTCAAAATAATTGCGTTTGCTGTTTTTCTCGAAAACATTGTCGGCGAAAATTCTATACCGATTAATATAACATAAATATATACCGAACGTATAATATCGAATGTATACGTCGTAGTATAATTCGTACCGTACACGAGGAAATTAAAAATGTGTTATTTTACAAATAATAATTGAAAAAAAAAAAAAAAACATAAGTACTTACCGATACAATATGCGCATAATATAAATATTAATGAAAATGCGCTGTAAGTAAAAATAATAAAACGCGCACACACACACCAATATTTAACTGCGTGTGTCGCATAAACGGTTTTGTCGCAGTATCGGATGAAATAGTTTTGTATTATTATTATTATTATTATTATTATTATAGTCTACGGGGCTGTATGAAAACGGTTCTGTAAACTGTCGGTTTACTGATCGTCTATCGGTCCTGTAAAATTGTACAGTTATTGAACAGATCGCGTTTTATTAATGCGTTTCGTTGTTTTAACAGGAATACAACAATTTAATACACACTCGCAACTAAATTACAATAATTCGATTTTTAAGCCGTCGCAATAATTTATTGTGAACAGTGGCGTATTTAAGGGGAGATATCACGGAGATATATCTCCCTCCTTGACATTTTTTTAAGAATTATAATAATAATATTTCAATGTTAATTTTAGGGCAGATTGAATGGTAAAATAAACTTACAAAAAAAAAGTATGAATTTAAAATTATCATTGGCGTCACATAACATACGCAATCTATGTGACAAAATATTTCAAAATTCAATACCTAGCTCCTTCCTCGGCAAAATCCTAAATGCGCCATTGATTGCGAATATAATAATGGTTTTGTGTAAATATTATAAGATCCGAACCATCAGGAGTGCGTTCGGGTGGATTTGATTTATCTATAATATAAAAACAGCGGTGACGAATCTACGTTTGACAAATCATCATATTAATAACGTTGTCTCCGTCAGACGCGCGCGTATAATACCTGACGCAGACGAGACGAGTGGTGGAAACCGACGTTGCATTTATGTATTTTTTATGTTTTTTCGTGTCACGGCGCAGAATAACGTTTCTGCAGTATAGCGAAACGTTTTCTAGTGTTTTTACGCGATAACAAAACTACAACCTTAACGTTAAGTAGAATGTTCGCGGGGAATATGTTTTTGCGGGCGCCTCCCCGAGGTCAAGGAGGTCTATAATAATTTCAATACGAATCGCCTCCAGGCGTACTCTAAATTTCATTGTAAACGAAAAGTTGTCTACCTGCACTGCTAAATAGTCGCCTCCCAATATAAGCGGGTGGGTAATAAAATACATTAAGTGGTTTATAAATGATTCTTCTGACGTCATGATGCGTCAATATACAGTATAGATTTGTTCAAAATCGTAATTCGAAGACAACTCATAAGATAATAAGATTATTATTGACATCTGAAAAAAAATACGATTTTCGTATTAATATTCGAATAAAAAAATCGAACGGAAATAAAATAACAAATGTCAGTACATGAGTACATACTGTACAAATATCGGATCGTAAATATGAACATGAGCGATGTTATAACAAATAATTTTAATAATACGATGTGTATAATTTTATTTTCATATTTATAATCGATTACCGTATTGTGTTTCTTTTTTTAAGAATGATGTTTTTTTTTTCAGTCGTTTTACATATTTCTAAACATCTAAAACGTGCTCAACGATAAAATTATAAAATATACATCACATTAAATTATTCAGCGTTGCGCAGTTTTTGAACCACTGCTTAATATTCTCTATGTGTACGTATTTACGGGAAGCCACTAGTGTGGACGTTTACGGCATGCGACTCGTATATTATAATAATTATGAACTACTTTGATCGTCGGAGGCGACCAGTGTATGTTAACTTTTTTATTTGCGACAAAGATGCAGGGAGGCGATTCGTATAGCGTTGTTCGGGAGGCGACTATATAGCAGTGCGCGCCGCCGGTTTTCGCGGTTAAACGGCACTGCGCGTTTTACAGAACGTATAAATCGTTTTTACACGCCCGTATTACAATTGTATAATTCGGCGTGCAGAACTTGAATTTTACCGGACCGATAGCCATAATATTATGTCGGTTATCGGTTCTGTAAATCCGATCAGAGCCGATGTTGCGCGTTATTTTCGAATGTTATCGGACGGGCGACGTGGAATTATTACGATTGTATATAGATGGTATTATGGAAATTTAAAAAAAAAAAAAAAAAAACGAAAATTTATCGCGGTTACGACACCCGTTTACCCGACCACTCCAAACGCCTACACATGTAAATGTCCGAGAGGTTTATTACATTACGCCGAAGACGCCTTAATAACGAGCGAAAGCCAAAGGTCAATTATTACGATTATATGTTTCCGCGACGGTTTATGACTCGGTGATGGGCACTATCGAATTCTATACTATTGGAATAGTTTTTACTTCGCTATTTTTCCCCGATATATTATTGAAATATTTTCTGTTTACACCAAAACAATTCGATAAAACGTCATGGTCGATAACAGATTTGTATAATCAACTGCACAGCTGATAGTATTTCGTAGAGTTATTTACCTATTGACCATAACGTACGTATATTCGAATTATTTTATTGTTAACGAGAATATTTTAATAATACAAAACTATTGAATAAGAATAAATGGGCGACATCAGAAAATTTATTAGGGAGGGGTAGTGTCTGCAGTGGCTTAGTAAACTTTCGGATGACCTTTTTTTTTTACGTACAACTCCAAATAAGAATGGACCCTTTGATGACCAGGCCGGCAACAATACACAAGGCTTAAATTTGTTTTAATCTAAAGAGTCAGGTTTTTGTCATTATCCTCATTAACGGATTTAGCTTTCTGGTAAAAAAAAGTGTTCACGTAAAACAAAAAAAAAAATATATAATAAACATATCTAAACCAATATCGCTCGACGCAGAATCTAAAAATTAAACAAATTATTATCTAATTATTAAAATTATATTTGAAATTTTGAAGTCCGGAGGGGGGGGGGTGCAGATACCTCGTCTTGCACACGAATAAGAACCATTCGAACAGGTCAACTATTCGAATAGCTTTCAGTCTATTCGAACAGCGTGAACGCGATCAATATATGCTATCGAATAGTTCGACAGTGTTTATCACCATATGCGGTTTACGTGCAGTTACACTCGAATCGCGTTAAAAAACTCGTCGGTTTACGCGGTAATTCGTCCAAGTTAACACATACGGCACAATATTATGACCTTGAGAGAACGCGATGCATATGTAATTATTTATATAGACATCTATGTTATGTTATTACATTACGGTGTCATAGGTTAAACATTATTTAATTTTTTTTCTTTTTCCCGGCTTTCTTAGAAATATATTACAACGTATCACCTCCGCACCCCCTCTCCGCGTACTCCGCCGACCGCAACGCAACAACAGTTATAAGTACCTATTTAAATTATGCATATTATATACCTATTATGATAGTTGCCAGTAACATGTGTTTAATTGCGCGAAAATATCCAATACTGCATAGGTATTATTGCGAACGAAAATCGCATAATTCAGCGATTCGATAACAGAAAGAAAAAAATGTATGAGATTAAAAAAGAAAAACACCAACAAGAGAGAAGATAAGACGATAACATTGCGGTTGATACGTTTCAAATAAATACGAATAATATGTTGTCAACAGTTTATTTAACAAAATAAAAAAAAACCATGTAGTTTACGTTTTAAACGGTTTTCAACGCGGTTAATCAAATTAGAATATTTTAGTCCGTAATTTCTATTGTTCTCGCTATCAAAAAAATTATAATATTATTATACTGTGGCAGTCGAGGTTTTGTAGAAGATATAAAATCGGTATACGCGGTTATCTCATCTGCGTAAATGTTATACAGCCACTCAGAAAGAGAGACAGTTTTATATGGCTTTTTTCACGTTTTAATTGAAAACTACAGTCGGTTTTAAACGTATTATCGACCGCGGTTTTCAAGACGATTTTACGTTTTAATATTATCCGATTCGTACTATATAATTGTGTTTATATGTAACAAATATATTGAAGAACGGATCCGAATATATTTGTGTAAACACGGAAAAAAAACAATATAACAGATTGACGACAGAACGAAAAGTCTGTGTGTGAATAATGAATACAATGATGAAATAAATTATGATGTCACGGGAAAAAAAAAACAAATACTAAATCGTCTAACGACACGGCGATGACGACACAGACAGAAATATAAAATCATAGTAAACCGGGGGGAAATATAAAAAACAAAAATCACTACGAGAGAGAATATAACTATTATAATATTTTATGGCGCTTAAAAAATTGCCCATTGTTCATTATATTGGTGTGCATTTTTTTATTTAATTACTGTGTTTAGATTTATGATGAGCTCTGTGTAAAATTTGCTAGCATTTCTGCTCGGCCAAAATATTTTGATCTGCGTAAAACCTTAATAAAACTCGAAAACGTTAAACGCCTATGGAAATAACTAAAGACAGTGTAGCAAATATTTTACCGAGTCTAAAAAGGGCATTCTGCACAAATTTCTGCAGATTTACTAAAATTATTTTAAATCGATTCCAACTGAAATACTAAATCGAAAATAAACGTTTCCGTTTTTCGTCAATTTTTTGCCGAATATTAAGAAAAACTACAATATGCAGCCACCAAAATGAGACGACCCGATGCACCGACTAAATACAATTTTCTTTTAGAAAATATTATTACACACGAGTTTCAGAGTTTTCGCGAGATATCTGGTCGAAAATCGGTCAACAGACTATTAAAGAGCCGACTCGTATTCTCACGAAACGAATAGATGGGTAATTTTTTTGTAAATCTTGAGATTTGATAAATATTTTAAAAATTGTACGTAGTATTCCGAATAATAATTTTCCAAAACAAAATTCAAACAGATAAGATATATTAATGATTATAGTATTAAAAAAAAAAATAATAATAATAATAATAATACAAAATACATATAGGTAAGGTATTTTAATATATCTAATCTTACAAACAATACGCAGCATACAAAGTTTAAAAATGGAACAATAGAGTGCTTATATATACTAATATACATATCTCTTATTTACATAGAATATATTATTATCTAATATAAAATATTATACACTAAACAAGCGAACAAGTCACGTTTGAAACATTTTCCCCGCGAGTAAGAGTCATCAGAATGTTTTCTTACGTTAATATTTAAACAAATAATACGAATATTATGGAATTCAAACTAAATAAACATTTTGATTATTTTATGTACGAAAAACCACCGCACTATTGGAGCTTTAGTAAAAGCTATGAAAAAAAAAAACAAAAAAAAAAAAAACGCAGTTTACTATGATATTCGAGTATGCGTACGTATACGACCGTACTAATACCTGCGACCCAATATATTGAGATAACATGTGTAATAACCGCAACAGATGAGTAATATTATAATATTGGGAGAACAATAAAAAACTGAGTTATTAATTAAGTGATTCATAAAGTTTAATCGTCAACGGTAACGAACATTGTGCCGTAGCCAGGTTTCTGAACGGAGGCGAAGACGAATTGCACGCATGTGCGCGCAGTGGATTATATATATACCTTATATACGTAGAGGTATACTTTATCAATAAAACACGATAACAAACCTCACACTGCACCATTAAGTAAAGTAAATTCGAAACAATTATAATGGAAATATTTTTAAAAAAATAATAATAATACGGATAATAGGGCCCCTCTCACGACTAAGCCACTGTTAGGCGGTTAAACACGGGATACATTTCTCCTCGGTACCGTATTCTTTGTCGCGAATTTCAATTTCAAGTCGAATCAACTTGCACAAATTCTACAGGCGAGAAAACCGTACGATTCGACACACCCGGCTACTCATTTCGCCGATGACGCGTAAACCGGTATACAGTATTGATGGAAAGAAGTTCCGATCCGCCCCGGCAGAGCGAAGTTTCACAAATTACGAAAATAATTTCCACGTAGAAATGTCGATAAAACTATACTCTATACGATATTATTATCGTCGGTGGTCGATAGTTATAACAGTGTTTCTCGACCCGGGGGACGCGACAGTAAAATGGTTGAGAAACACCGATTTATAAGACGTAGTCATCGCATCGCCGCCGGCACCCAAGTAGGTAAGTTATTCGGTAATATCGGAAAAGAATCGAATATTATAACGTCAAAAATGAAATTAATTATTGTATAGTTTTTGTATTAATACAGTCGACTTGAACAATGTCATCCGAGATTTTTACTAACGGTTTGAAATAATGGTATTGTACTACAGACAATTTTTGGATTTTGAGCGGAGCGAGGAATGTATTGGTTTTACAATGATGTTTATTATTATTATTATTATTTTTTTTTTTTAATGTGAACACTTTTTTACCAGAAAACTTACTCCGATGTACACGGTGTAGACGTTTTTCTGAAAAGAAATTTTCTTGGGATGGTACTTTAGAGAGGTAATTTTTTGATTTTCTCAGTAGTTTTCTCATAAAATGTGAAAAACCGAGGAAAACCGTCACAATATTAAACAAATATTATCAAAGAAAATAAATAGAATGCAACTATTTCACCATAATATGACATAATTATCATTATATCGTTGACAAAGCCACACTAATTAACCGGACTCCGGTCAGAATCGTTTTCCGTTAGCAACGGTTAATCGTTGCGTTCAATTTTCCCTCTACCTTCCCTACAGCTACAGGCCCACCCATAGTATGCGAAGTATGTCCGTATCTATATTATTTATTATTTAATTTTTTTTTCGAGTTTTTGTTTATAACACGATTAATGTTGAACTACGGTCCGTCATGTCGGCTAAACGACGCGCGCCGGCGAATCGAGTTGCCGGCCAACAATCGCGTGCGTAACCTTTGCAAGAGCAAACGAACGGAACACGCCATTGAAATATTGTGCGCGTGTTACGCAATTCATTACAGTTTTTACGTAACCGGTTGGTTTTAATACGCGCAGTAGAATGATGCGAAACCAATCGTTAGGAAAAAATAAAAAACTGTACACAGAGTGTTATCAATACGGGCGTGTAGTTATCGGCGCATTCGAACGCGGTTAACGTTTTCATTTCGAACAGCGTCCCACCGTATGCATACATTGTGTTATAATAAAATGCCGACGTTGGTAGTACCTGTCGATCGAAAATTATTATTATCGGCATTATGTTATTTTATGTTGTAACGCGTATATAGTGTCTACCATCTTCTCGTATTTGTATATTTTGCGAGCAGATGGTAAAAATTATTTTCTCGAAATCGTAATGAAAAAAAAAAAAAAAAAAACACACTTAATCGACGTAAAAGTGGGAGTTTTTATACGACTTCAACGTATATACCTGTACGTATACGTAGGTACTCGTGTTGTCAAAACGCCCACACGGGTACCCGCCGCCGCTCGGTTTATCGTGACCCGTATAATTATACGCTATTGATAATCCGAACGAGCCCGGAAAAAAAAAATAAAAAAAAAAATAAACGAAAATAACCACGGTCATAACGCACGACACGTATGTATATAGTATATTACCGTCGTACGGCAGTATAATATTATTGAAACCGACCGTATAGTAATAATAATAATAATAATAATACGTAATATCCGGAGCGAAAATTGAAAAAAAAAATAAAAATATAATAATAATAAATAATAACGTGTATGTAGAGGATATAGGATGTACGTGACCGCCGTGCCGCGGTGTCCTTTTCCTCGGTCTTCTGCCGGTTTCACGACAATCGCGCATTAATTTTAATGAATACGGTCTAGACTCTAGAGTTTCGCCATTATTATTGTTATATTATAATATACGTGTAGTACGCGTATAATGTTCTCGCGTCTATTATTTAAACTCGCTCGTCCCGTCGAATAACAATAAATTACGCCGCGGTGGACGACGACGGCGACGAAGGGAAAAAATAAAAAAAAAAAACAATACTTTTTTTTACAGTAGTCGTATTATATAATAACGCGGTACACGTTTTATGGGGATTGCCGGATTTCGAAATCCCCAAGCCGGGACATCGAACGGCCTTTTTTTTTTTTTTGGAAAATGTTTACGTTTTTTATACGTCAACTGCGGTTTATTGCTATTACTGTCTAATCGCAAGCATAATGCAAACGTTCTCTTTCCTCTACAAACTCCTATCCAAAAAAAAATCGATTCCCCTTCTATGCTCGCGGAAATCTATTTTCGTATCGCCTTCCGTTAAACTCGCCCTTCTATTCCTTTTCACATCCCTCATCAATCGTCCGATTTCCTAAAGAATTCCCCTATCCCTCGCTTCTCCGTCTTGTCTATAGCGACCCCTTTTTCTTTTAGTTATCGTTGTTATTTTTTCACGCACATTACATTTTTAATTGGACTCCGTTGGTACTGATGAAAAAATAAATAAATAATACTTTTCACCGGGGAATGAATTTCCTTCAACAGACCCGAGGCCCGAAACCTCGAGCTGTATTTCCGTTCGACCTGCCCCTTTTATCCGACAAAGCGTTGTTCATAAAAAGTTAACTCTCGGCCTCTATATTAACCGGGACAAACCGGGCATGATCAGACCGGGACGTCGTCGGGTCATGCCCTTAAAACCGGGATAAGCCTATAGGTATAAGCGTATCGGTTTTTCGGTATATTGTTGGACGCGAATCGGTTTTGTCAGTTCGACCGCACCGCCAGAAGCTGGGGATACAGCGTCACGAATCGTATCGTATTGATAAGAACAATCGGAAACGGCGCTGGTAACTGGGTCACAAACGTATTATAATTATATTGATAGTAATATTATGCTCGTTTCCTATTATAATGCGCGTGTATAGAAAAAATAATCAGTGAAATTCGACGCGTAATTATAAATATACACGCGCGACAAAATCCATACGATTTTCATAAAAATAAAAATAAAAAAATTCAGGATAAACCAGCGTCGTCTATACGACAAGTAAAATGTTTCGTCTGTTTGACTTTTCGACGATAATGTATCATAATACACGGTCGTAAAAAACAAAACAAAAAAAAAAACACACGCACTTTGTCGACGGGTTATCGTCGGAACCGAACGGACGAACACGTGTTATATCACACATATATATGTTAAGTATTTTTTTGTTATTACAATGGTCGGCGTGCGACACCCACGTTTTCGTTCCAGCGCGTAGAAAGCGGTGGACACCTCGCTGGGTTATTTGTTTTCTTTCGTTTTTAAAGAAGCGCGCCCGAAACCGTACGGGAGAGTCGACCCCTTTCGCGACGGTTTTCGGTCGACTCACGCCCGATCGCGACCTCAACGCCGGCGGTGGTACAATTCCATAACAATATTATTACGACTGCGCATCACGAGCCTCGCTGAACCGTGACCACCGGCTGTCACGCGTCAGTCCAAAAAGGTTTCCACCTCGTTCCGCATACTAATAAATAGTGTAAACTAGGAGACATCCCAAACAATACGATACCTACCGTGGGTATATAGATATCCTCTACATTATAGATATGCAGTAAGAAGTCCGGGCTAACGTTCGATACGTAGCGTTAAAAAAAAAAAAACCGTAACACAAAATAGTACACAGTATTAACCGTGTTTATTTTCGCACCGTAACCCGGAAACCGACAAAAACAAAACCGACGACTATCGACATGTTATTGTCGTTGGTCAGCGTCTACCGTTTTCCCACATCATAATTATGAGTTTTCTAATGCATACACAAATCGAACAAGCGTTTTTAACGGCGTCAACTGTCGGAAACATCGATACATGTTTCGGATAAGGTACCGACGGGATTAGGTTAGGTTAGGGATTTTAAATGTTCCACGTTCACAAATTGATTCGCCGACATAAGACACTTAAAAAACAAATTTCCGGGTGCCAACGCGTTCGAACGGCGTACCTAAGCGCAGGGCCTAAAATAATGTGTTCCCCTGACAATCAACGGGTGTCCACTGAATTATATAAATGTGCGCATTAAGTTTTATAACGTGTATATTAGTTTAAATTGTAGCAAAAAAGGGAATAACAGCGAGGCTGATAATAAAAAATCAATATTAATGATAGCATTGTACGTACAAGTAAGTAGTGTACAAAGAGCTGCAACTCCCCCACAGGATATTTTTGGCTCTGCAACTCTATCGATCGGGTAAAAAATCGTGTCCCCTGAAATATGATGTATCGGGCGATACAGTTTTATACAGTAAGTACCTACACCGGAGAGCATTAGCTTTTGCAGTAAATTATAGTAATATATTGATAGCTTCTTCGCGGAGTTCGGAGCATGTACAAAACCGACAATGACCGGTGTATCGTGTCCGTAGGACGGACGATAAACAACGCAGTGAAAACTGTTTCAAACGAAACTCTTTTTACCGAAAAACTCAATACGTAACAACGTTACAAATTACTTTATAACGGTCGGTTCGCTTTATCGTCCGTGTTTAACCTTCTCTATAGCGACAACTCTCTATAACAAAAGAAATCTCTTGGTCCCTGTGAAACACGATTCGTTAAAATAAAGAGTTTTCGCCGCAGTACATTATTGCGTTCGGGTTATTGGGGGATTTAGGGTATCTCGTCAGTTGGCGGCGGGCGACGGGGGTTCGGGCGCGATTAAAATATAATATGTGCGCGCGATCGGTCGCAACGAAAATAGAAGGGCGGAGACGTTAATATCGAAAAAAAAAAAAGAACGGAAAAAAAAAGTCGCGTTACATATCTATATATATACATATACACACACACACACGTTGTATTATTATTATTATTATTATTCCGTATATTTAGTGGACCATGTGCGTGATGTCTGCCGTCGGTGGCGACCGATAATTCAAACGGGCGCTAGCGGTTTAGACACGCTATCGGCCTACTATACGGACGGTCGGGCGATCGGAGCGAACCGGAGGAGCGAGGGGAGGCCGCGTAGGGAGGAAGGGGAAACGGATTCTGAACAACATATGGCGCGCACACTGTGCGCCGTCCGACGCAGTGGTGTCCAAACGTACGCGCGCAGGGGTCAACAACATGCGCGCGAGTTACAGGATATTTTACCGTCGGAAAACGAACAAGAAAAAAAAAAAACGAATCGTGCGCCATCGTGCGGGTTTGAATTTCGCGTTTCCGAGGACAAAAGACGTTTCGGTCCGACGGGATCGGGGAAAAAAAAAAAAAAAAAAAAAAAAAAAAAACGAT
Organism: Cinara cedri; assembly: GCA_902439185.1. Classification (NCBI taxonomy): domain Eukaryota; kingdom Metazoa; phylum Arthropoda; class Insecta; order Hemiptera; family Aphididae; genus Cinara; species Cinara cedri. The sequence continues at coordinate 64,430 of CABPRJ010001965.1, read as the reverse complement.
TAATAAATACGGCTTCGCGTTATGCGGAATAACCGAGAGATTTTTTCAATTCCGATTGATGTTACCCAGTATAGTATGTTATATTGTGTCGGCACGCGTTATACGAACAATCGACGGCCGACTGCAGTTTGGCGATCGCCGGATCCGAGCGTTTTTATCGCCGTCGTAGTCGGACGAGAGGCAGGCAACAGAAAAAAACAAAATAAAAAAATAAACAACAAAAAAAAAATTCGACCTTCGGCGAGTCAGTAGTCATTTGCGGAAAAAAAAAAACGTCGTATCAATACCTTCTACACGGAGAGGTCCGCGCGAGAAAACCGTATGCATAATAATATTCGTTTCGTCATTTTAATTTCTTCGAAACGCGTTACGTTATACCTACGCGGTTTTTTTTTACAACGCTACTCATATACACGCGGAATATTTCGATACCGGGGTATATCGGACGAACGCGAAATAACTGGTTCACCGAACGCGCGATTATCACAGGACATCACAATATTTCGATTTGTGGACGTACCGCGTATACGCATTTATCATAACAATATTGTAATAGTTATTATTGTTCCGAACGATCGAATTACGAGCGCGAGACATACCGGATTTGCGTTTAGTATACGGGGCAAGTTTATGAATTTCGCGCCGTTACAGTTTTGATGTCTAAGCAAATTGACCACGAATTACCAAAAATATCAAGGGAGATTGTGTGCTCTGGCGCCGATGGTTTTAATTTTCGATCGAGACAATCGTTTTTAAATTGTGATACATTTCGCACACGCTCCAATTATAATCATCTCGACTTTAATTTCGGTCACAAGTCGATTCGCTTTAATATCAAAACCGACGGCACAAAATGTGTTCTGCCGCCGCTGCTGAATTTGCCGTGCCTCGCATTTGTAAGACAGAGACAATAGCTGATGCCGGTGTGGAATAGCGAATGTTTAGCCGACAACCACGGAATATACGAACGCCAGCAAAACAATATTATTACGTATTTTTCGTCGACAATCGCGGACCAGAAAACTAAAAACTAGTCGCAACCAGGTTAATTTTAATTTGTATCTTTTAGCCGGCGGTAATGGTCGCAGCGATCGGCTTTATTATGAAATCCGTTCGATAATATGCGAAACGCAGAGAGGACATAATATACGTAGGTATACCTCTCTATACGTCGTGATCGGATTTTAAAACCGTTCAAAATATCTCGTTGTACATTATAGGCGTCTATAGAGTTCTACAATATTTCATAATAGTATACGTCCGTACAACAGAAACCGCATACAGAACAGGGGCGGCCAAACATTTTTCAGTAGAGATCTACTATAAGAATATGATTTTTCCTTTGAGGACGGACTTCCGTGAAAACATTTTTGTAATTATTATTTACCTAATGGGTGTATTAAGAATAAACATACACGCATACGGAAATAATGCAACTAAAACGTATTTAGTTAAATAATGTTTTCCGTCGCACTTTCGTTAAGACTAATATAATAGTAGTATAAATGAAAATATAATACACCAGAAATACAATCGGCAGCATAAAAACTGTTGAACTTTATTACTCGACAAGCTAAAAACAAATGATCTAGAGTCAGATAAAAATTATCGGCAATTGTGATTTATCTACATCGCGGTTATCTAAACCGATAGATATATAACCGTGAACTACATCATCTATTGATTGTAGAGCGAACAAAGGGAGATCGACATTGAAATTGTCTGCGATCGACCGTTTTGTGACCGCCTCTGGTACAGATGATATCTAACACTATTAATTACATCGGCCGTTAACGTGAAATATGTTTTCTAGTTTTTTTTCCCCCCGAGAAATTATAAATACCTATGTATTTTAAGCACGTGGCCTTTCTGCGTCTAGCTGCTCGTGCAATGTGTGCTGGATATTTTCGATACGTCGTGAACTTAAGAGAAGCCGTCACAGTGGCGACATGTCTCCGTCTCCGACAATACATAGCGAAAATAATGTTTAAGTATAAAACAAATGAAAATACTTATCACAAAAACTGTATATTGTTTTAAGTTATTAATATTTCATAAAACGCCGATGAGATTGCCTTCGTAACGGTTCGTCAAAGGTTTTTTTTTCACGTGAACATATTTTCGCTATATTGTGCGTTATGGAAAACCGCTGCAGATGCCACTGTGACTGCGGCCACTAGTGTCTCAAAAAAAAAAAAATCGAGCGTTACGCGAACTAAATACAAATCATTTGAAATTATCATTTTCCAAGATACGGAAACGTAATAATAATTATACGAGTGGAATTTTTTCCACTAAAAACGCCACGAGGAAAATTAAAGTGTTAATTATTTATTATTCAGGATAAAATCGATTGCATATAAATGTACAGGTAATAAACTGCGGTAATTTTGTTTTATTCATACGCAATTGCGTAATAATATAATCTTTTCCCATGCTCGTAAACACCTATAGATTTACAAAATATATTCCGTATAAATATAAGATTGTAATAAAAAGTGTTGAGCTCGTACAGACTGTACATAATAGTTATCTTTGTACAAACAAGAGCACCGAGCGTAAAAGCGCGCCTATAATATAATATACTTTCTCCTACCCCTTAAGACATCGTCCGAGATTGCCAACGCTGTTGATCTCTGCAGCAGTTATACACACGCAAAACATGCCGTGGAAGGCCAAAGCTCGTGAGTCACGTTTTCGGACGGTTTTATGAAAATGTTTTTTAAACCGACTTCTCCGTTCTCCCAGCGGTTCTGTGTATATGCCTACCTATTTGTCTCAAAATATCGAACATATTATAATATAGAGTAGGTTGTTTTTATTTTTTTATTTTTAAAGTTTTGAAAGACGCACGTGGCAGCCTCCGAAACGAATGCGGTTCGAAAACGGTACCATTGACCTTAGAATGTCCGCGCGCGCGTTTCGACGAAAACGAATATGACGTATACTAATATAAGTATGCATATACGTGAAAAATAATAATTGTTTACATAGGTACTTATTACGACTTATAAGAGTAGATTGCGCAATATCGAAAATAAAATCGAAAAACTACTCGTGACGTTATGCCGCGTGGTTTTTCGTCTTTATAGATATCCGAGAGTATCGAGTAACGCGAGATATCCGAGTATCGCTTAATGTCTATTGCGCGATACTCGAAAATATCGTGGAAAACATCATTATCAGTCGGTATTTCAGTTTTAATTCGATAATAATTCTGTTTCGACATTATTTTCAAATTGAAATGTTGAAACGTAAATTACAACAGGGAACGCATCGTTTTAAGTACGTTTGTTTTTAACGTTTTATAATAGATTAGGCGGCACCTATTCGGCGATGTTGAATAGAGGTACCTATATTCAATTTTCATAATATTTTTTTCTCCCGACGTAGCATGAACATTCGATTAGTCATGCGAGCTAAAAAAAAAAAAAAATATATACCTAGTTTTTTTTTTTTGTTACCACAGGAATTCTAACACTTTCCAAATTGTCATACAGTAAATATGAAATATGCAAATACCCAAAGGCAATATACCCAATGGCCGTACATATCCAAATTTGGATACAACCAACATTGTGTGACAATATTTATATTTACTTAACTTGCATTTGTGTGTGTAATTATTGTTAATAAACATTGTAATGTAAAATATGTTTGTGTACAAAAAACAATTATTGTTGCGTAACCGTTGAGTATTACGTGAAAATATCTAGACTAGGTATTCTTTTTTTTTTTTTTTTTTACACTAAGTCTTCGATAAATCAATACAGTAAACAAATTAAAAATGTTCAGACAAATTTCGACTTAAATATGCATATGTAAATAAACAATACAAAAGTGTAACAAAAAAAAAAAAAAAATCTAGTAATTAAAAAATAAAAATATAGAGACAGCAATATTATAATTCTAAAAGTGACGCATACTATAGAGGGTTCTGTGGGTATATTGCAGCTGCAACCCCAGAATTATAGGCGAATGGTAAGTGGTGACCTAAAACTACCGTACACATATTATATTAAATATTATAAAGAAATCAATTGTATAAATAAATAATTAAAAAATATAGCAAATAAGCGGATATGCTAATTGAGAACGATTTAGAAGGGGGGCTGGTTAGTATGCTAACCATTCAACTAGCTACCCCGATTTAATTTTGAATGTGCGCTACTATAATTCCTTAATGCCAAAAGTAATATAATATACTCAATTTTTTTTTTCAGTTATTATTGTAAACAATAAACACCTTTTTTCTTTTACGTTCACGGCCTTCGTCTGGACCCATTGTACGCGAGACGAATTCAATTTGTTTTAAACCTACAGAAAAAAAAAATCGTTCGTCTAGCTGTTCCCAAACAATGTACACCGCATTTGATTCTAACGTTACATAAACACTTCCGAATATCGAATTTATTGTGATTTCGGTTGGAATTACAATAATAATATTATTTGCATTATTCTTATCAGTACCTATAGTAGATTTAATTAAAACTCAAAGCGAGGTTAGATCTTTGCTTGGTCCGTAAAATCCGTTTTATTATTTTTATTATTTAAGGTCTTTTTGAAACGATATAAAACAATTAAAAACACGTCGGGCGATTCCCATTAGGTATGCAATTTTAATTAAAAACAGCGATATACAATTTCTGAAATAAAACTGTAAACAAGACAATTTCGTAAAAAAAAAACTATATTTATTTGTTTAAACGTTTATTTTCCTGCATAGTGTCGCCAAGCCCATAGTAAAACGAATTAATTACAATAATAATAATAATAATAAAAAATACAAAAAATGCACTGTAGAGCAAGTAGATAGCCACCGAAAACAATGAACGTTTAAATTCGATAGCCAACAGCTATTATTATTATTATTATTATATAATAGTAGAGCGAAGCAAAGTGTACCTCGTTAATAATTATATATATATTTTTCGAATAAACATTTCGAAATTAATTAAACGCCATGCTCGTGACAAAGAAAATATAGCCGGCACTAAAAAGTAAATAAAAAAAAAAAAAACCATATAATATATACGTGCTTATTATATTTTATTAAGAGGAGGAGGCCATATTTACTGTCTCTAACGAACAACGTTAGAAAATATTACGTTATTCGTATACGCGACACAAATTGAGGCGTTATTGCTTATAGATTTAAATTAGAATTTAAACGCAAATAAAAAAACGAAAAGACGAGCAGCGTATATGCGTCGGGCGTTATGCGTAGCTATTTTTTTTTTTACTTAAAAATTAGCATAGAAAATATTATAGTTATTTTCAAGTGAAAAAAACTACCGTGGTTGTAACTTTTTGCAGGAATTTTTTTCGCGTACCGCCCTCGAAAATATTCGCTGCTTCGTTATTTCCGTTTATAAACTTAATTATTTAAGTTCAAAGTATAGCGAATTAGGTAGACTCGAGACAGTATTCAACAATTATTGCGTTCAACTGCAGAGAACCGATTCCGGGCCGTTATAGTTGTCGTGATGTTACAGAATAAACTGACCTATTATCAAATACAAACGGTAAAATATCATTTGCGCGTTTGTTGGTTTTGTTTTCGTTATTTAAATTTTTAAGCGAGATACGCATGTATAAACAGTATCACAGAGTAAAAATGCTTACGTTTCGCTTGAAAACGAAAATATCGGTAAAAAACCAACGTACAAAAAACCCAGATTAACGAACGTTCTAACCGTCAAGTTTGATTGAATAGGCCAATTCACTTTAATATTAAAAACTAAAAGCAGAAAATCAGTTATCAACGGTCACCACCCACCTTTTAATGGGTGGGTGGCGGTGGATTCACGATGGGTACCTGAGCCATATTTTTTTGTCGAATTGATACGTATTAAATATTAATATTAAGAGTGTTGTATGGGTGTTTGTTTTGTAAACGAGGGCGGTGGTCTATACAACTTTTCACCTGCCCACCCACCTTCATAAAACGTAGTTCGGCGCCACTGGTTATACCGAATTCGTTCGAATGTCCTATGATTTGCTGTGGATTTTGTGTGCACAACAAATGCACGTGCCCTGTAGAGTGGTAAAACACGATTGAGCGCGGTTAAGCGCACGCATGTGTAAAACACAATTTTTGATAAAATCGTGTTATGTACTAAAATCGACATTTCGGATAGTGTATTTTCTTGTGCACCGACGAGGTAGGTATATATAAACAAACGGTAATGACGTCGTATAACGCTGATGGTCAGTCGTTGTATGTACCTTAATAATTATGTCCAGATGTGATCTTTAAATGCGATTCCTGAAAAACGCATAAACGTGTACCTAACACATGTGTGCGCTTAACCATCGTTTTACCTAATTTAACCTTCTTAGAGGCTGTCGTGCGTTTGGGCGAATAAACTTTTTTTCCGCATAATAAAAACAGTGTCTTTGGGCAATTAACTGAGTTCCTTCATGGTGTGTTTGAGTGATAAGTACAATATGTGTAATATAAAAGATAAAATAATTGTAAATAACACACATACTAAAAATGTCAACGAATATTATATTCGTTAATATTATATAATAATATTTCACAATATTAGTTTTTCTGTATCGTCAATCGGATAAGATAATAAACATCGCGTATTTTCCTTATGAGTAATAATATTATATTGATCTAAAAATTAATAATGTACAAATAATATCGGTTTTACTCGAACATTGCAAGAAACACGAACTCGCTGTAGTGTTCATAAATATTAATATTATTATACGAGTGGTGTACCCAAATATCTAACCGCTTGAAAAACGAATCGTTTCGTTTTCGGTGTACAAATCGAAAATATACAGCGCGTGTTTTAGTGAATTCTACTATCAGTGAAATATTATCAATTTCAAATACTAACAATACACATAATCGCGGGCCAATAACAGATCGTAGTTATTTAGTGAGGAATTCACGGACAGTCTAAAGTCTGTCAAAACGAGAGAAAAAATCGATTGTTTAAAGTCGTCCAAACACATTACTTTATATTGAAATTATTTGCCCAAAGCATTGTGAAAAATCACTCAAATACAATGCAATTTTTACAGACTCGCCTTTTTCGAGCAACATTGTTGACCATAGAATTTTTTATGCGACGTCCGCCCCCTCCCGTATTCAAGCCGAAATCTTGTATTATTTTCGCGTATTATATCACACGCCATGATACCGAGTCTGCACTCTCATGTCCACGTAGTCATTAGAGTAATGTTCGAAACACAAAACGAAAACTCGCATTAAAATAAATTCGATTGGTCATAATTCCGTAAAATTACAAACGGTTAGAGAAATAAACGAAAAAATCGAATCAAATATGAAAGTGCTGCACCCGATGTTCAAATGTTGATAAAAAAAAAAAAATGAATAAAAAATAACGAATTTTTACAATTGTATATTTAAGGCGTATCGGACAGATCCGGGGATTTTTACAGAGGAAATTCGAGGAAAAATTCAATTTATTTATCATTTTACAATGTAATATGACGATTTTCATATTTTCAATATTGTACGATTTCGGGCCTGCGAAAATCCTAAGACTCGGTGGGCCGATGACACTCTCCAACATCCGGTCAAACCGTTTGCCGTAAAAATTAGCGAATGTCTATAATATAAAAAAAAAAAATCACGCGTACGACGACTTTAGGTGCGATGCATTCTGAAACTACTCGACCGATTTTGATGAGACAATATGCTCGATAAGCGTGATTTGGTCCAACCAAAAAGATATAATAGTCTTCAACGTTCCATTCGCATTCCCGTGTGAATTATTTGGGGTTTTTTTTTTTTAGAAATTTTTGATACGAAAGTCTAATCGTTTATGTTGATTTATTTTCGTTTATTCGCGGGTTAACTTGGCGGTACAGACGACAATTCGGTTGACAAGAAAACTACTGTTATCGATATTCGCACAGTTACCTAGCAATAGCGAACCATCGCCCGGTCAATAGCTGTATATAACAGTCTATATAGATTATACCGTAACATTTAATATCGTAATATACTTATCGAAAATACGCTCTGAGGATATTATCACTAACCTGTTATCTTTTATTATTGCTCGTGTATACCGAATAAAAACGGGCGATAGAAAAAAAAATAAATAACGAAAACGAATTTGCACTTTACACGCACAGAAGACACTCGACCGGGGCGAAACGTGATAAAAACGCACTCGCGGGAAAGAGCATGTGGTGTCGGCGCGGACGTCAGCTTTATACTGAACGGCCGGTAGGTCGGCCGCGCGGCTCGTAGCGGCAGCAGAAACGCGCACGCAAAATTGTTGTTGTTGAATAATAATAATAGTAATACGATAAACGCGCGTCTCGAGTGGGACTTTGCGATAATATTAAAAATAACGTAATGGGAGGAAAAAAAAAAACGGTCGGGGAATACGGTATCGGAGAACGTAAATTTCCTACACACGCGTCGGAGAGACACACAAACAACAATAAAGTACGCGTTTTACAAGGCGCCCGACGCGTTTGTTTCTTCTCTTTTTGGTTTTAACGTGTTTTTAAACCGTAAACAATATTATCAATGTGTACGTTTCAAACATCGCGCGGATACTGTACGACCTAGGTATAATGGACCACGGCGGCGTCGAACGGTACCGAATATTCCTTATCTTACAAAAAGTCACGTCCTCCTAGCGCCATCTACTGCAGTCGTTATGTTATATAGAATTCCGATACCATTACTACGACGCATAATAACCATTATATAGATAATAATAAACTAAGTCGCTAGGTTCCCTACAATAAACTGACCGTATTGACGTTTGGAGCCACTTATCAGCCATTACTTATACACAGTAAACCATTCGTATCTTATCATGTCATAATTTCTATAACACAATTTATCACAAGTATAGATCAAATTTAAATGATTAAACAATGTCTTCTTTTATGAACGTAAGATATAGAGGGAAATTTATAGTGTATCTGCACGCGACGATTAATCTTTGCTAACGAAAAACGATTCCGTGTTTTAAATGGCCGCAATATTTACGATTTCAAAATAATAAATTTCGTATTGTATTTTCCGTTTTTCCTACGTTTTTTCCTATTTACTATGAAAACCTCAAAGAAAATCAAAAAATGACCTCCAGTCAGATATCCTTTCGGAAAAAATGCTATACAATTGAAAATCGGAGCAAAATTTTTGGTAGAAAATTTATCCACAGAAAAAAAAATAAACATCATTGTAAAACCAATATATTCCTGAATCTAAAATGTACATTTCAAGTATTTTAAACGAGAATACAAATTTTAATGGGATTTCGGCACGTATTTGACCTACTCATAATGGCGGACAATAACTGCACGTCACATCACTAGTTACCAGTTTAGTTTTTTATCTACATCTATAAGCCAAATAGAGTTGGGGTTTTTACACACATTATTATTAATATGTGACGTTAGGACAATACGACTTCTTTTAATTTGGTACCATTATATTATTATTATTATTGCTCGTTGTGCAACTATAATATACATATATATTCATGGTTTTAAACCTTATTTTTTGTAAATATCATATTATAATAATAGTTCACTGTAAATAGAATTTTATCGGAACTATTTAAAAATAAAATAACAATTAAACCAAAAGACAATTTTATTTCTTTATCCGAAAATATAATAGGAATTGTTTAGTGTTTTTATTTATATTTTCAGAATGAATATAGAAACTATAGGTATATAAATAATAAATGCCTTCACTTTTCAGAACATATTATTAGTAATTTTAATTTAATTTTTGAATGTCTAAAACAATTAAAAATGTATGTATGAAACGTTTCAAACACATGAATTTGTTTAAAACACTTCGCAACTGTTTAGGCTAAATGTTAAAAATTCGATATAATGTCAAATTTTCGTTCAATAGAACCGATTTTGAGCTGTTCAATTTTAATACGCAAAAGCGAATTATCAAACATGAATAGGTAAGAACGTGATTTTTAAGCTCTAATATTTTGCACGCTCGTATCTGGCTTGGAAATTAAGGCATCGATAAAATACCGACGTACAAACACAGAGACAATAATGTTCTTAAGTTTGATAGTCAGTTTCATATTAAAACATCACAGCATAAAATCAGATATAATGAACGAAATGTTGACACTATCCAATTTTTAACATAAACCGTAACATATATACGAGTATATATATATTCAAGGTGATTAAGGGCGGCCGAGAGAAATAATTTTCCGAAGGGAGGGAGTTTGAAAAAATAGAAATTAATAACGTTAGGTTTTTTTATGGTATTTATTTTAGATTTTGAGTTTAACAAAGAATGTATTGGTTTTACACAGATGTTTATTTTTTTTTATGTCAACACATTTTCTGGGTGGTACTTTGAAGAGATCATTTTTTGTTATTATTTTAATCTTTTTCAAATAATCTTTGCTGTCATGGAAACGCACATTGTTGTAATAATTTTACCATAGTATGACATAATACCATATATTGTATTGTTAACAAAGCAACGCTATCAACTGAACTTCGCTCAGAATCATTTTTTCGTTAGCAATTGTTTATCGTTAATTACAGATGTACATTAAATTACCATCTACCTTTCCAACTTCCCACTTAAAACAGTGTCTGCACTCACGTGCGAAGTATGTCCGTCCTTTTTAGTTATAGTAAAATAATTTTAATATGTGACTCCCTTAAAATAGAAGAAAAAACACATTGAACTATACAAAATACGTAATTGCATTCTTTTTTTTTGGTCTAATCGTACTCATCAAATCGCTCTGTATAACAATATGATATTAACATTTTTTTTTCAACCAAGCGGGTTTTCGTCCAAAAAAATATTACAATTAGCATTTAATAAATAATACATACCATGCAAATTATTATTATAATATCTGTTATGTGCGTGTCGTATATTATAATGGCATACAAAAGTTAACGTTACGATGGCCACAGTATAATAATTAACGAACTAACGTGCCGTCCCCGTCGGAGTTCATCAACACGAAATTTTGCGCAAAACAAAAAAGTTTTTTTTTTTATATACATGATATCTGACGCGTTCGGTACACCGTATAAAACGAATGTATTAAAAACCGTCCATGAAAAAAAACGTAAGGATCAATAAAATTACAGAATACGGATGGGAAAACTTCGAACGCGGTCCGAACGAATACGTAAAATAATATTATTATGAAAATACAATCGGATCGAATATAAAACGTCACTTATTGTTATAAGTATTTGAAAATTTCACGAAATAAGTATATTTTTAGTATTTCAAAATGGATGAAATAATAATATATGTTTCAATTTTGTTTTTTGTTGATAAGTCACTGGGAAAATGATAAATATTATTGTATAAAAGAAGACGGACATACTTCGCACGGTGGATGGGCCACTACTAACTGTTGTAGGTTAAAAGTTGGGCAGGTAGGATATAGAAGGAAATTTAAATTATATCAGTTGTACGAAACGATAAATCATTATTGTTAACAAAAAACCGATTCAGGGCGAAGTTTTTTTTATACGTGTACGTGCATTTTCCCATTTTCCCTACATTTTGCCCAATTGTTATGAAAATAGCTGGGAAAATCAAAAATTACCTCCCTAAAAAGTGCCACCCAGATAAAATTTAATTTCAGAAAAGGTACTACACTTGAAAATCGGAGTCTGACAGAAAGATGTCTGGTAGAAAAGCTGTTTACATATAAAAAAAATAAAATAAACATCATTGTAAAACCAATACATTCCTCGCTCCGAATTTAAAATACGAAATATTTCAACGGTTCGAATATTTTTTTTTATCGCGTTTTAGAAGTGTACAAACTAATATATTATCATTATGTGCATTGAGAGCACGCGTTTTTTCGGTTCACAAAATAAAAAAACAATTTTCGACGGTTACGGATTTATTCATTGATAAAATCGTATTTATCATCCACACGTCCTGTGCTCGATATATTATAGAATTGTAATCGGCATATTTCGACTTTTTGTATATTAAATCCTATAATGTATGCGTATTCCTATGCAGTACCTGGTATTTTAAATTGTGTATAAAATAATGACTTTTGTGAACATTATATTAGTTGTATTTTTTTTCATTTTTAAAGGATATCCGTAGATATAATAAAATTGTATTGGACGGTCAACGTACAAAGCCTAAATTTAACGAAAATATGTAATTTTTTTTCATTACTTCCATATACTAGTATAAATGTCGAACGAATAACACATCATAATAATATTATTATTATGACTTAAATTCGTATGAAACGGTCATGACCGATTTTCTCGTTCGAAAACCAGTGACGTTAAAGTACTCTCGTTTTTCTTTCTTTAAACGCTCTAACGCCTTGTTATTGTCGCCGATCTTCTGCCTTGCGCCTTTGGTGTCTCGTAAGATCAGATTAGGTTATAGATTTTTTTTTAGGTTTTCCTTTGCCTCGCCCGAAACCCACCGCGACGACGTTTAGAAATTCTTCAAGTCGTACCGGATACGACTTGATTTGAAATCGAATTGATTTGCGCGCGTGCGCATAATAAAGCATACGGTTTTCATTTGTTTAAAATATAATGATCGTTCGTTATTTATTTATTATTATTTTTTTTTTGTTTCGTAGAACCGCATACGCTTAAACAATGGTTCTTCAAAGGGAATTCTTGAGATTCGTTACTATACTTATTGTGAATTATAACAATATGTGTGTACCCACTCGTTATAATAATATTTTATAGTAATAACGACGTTAGTTCGTTATAATATTATACACCTACCTACATATCTATACTTGCTGTCTGTCGGTGGCGTTTCACACGAAACGGATTTTAATGGTTCATTAAACATATCGCGAATAGTATTATCGCGTTTAAAAACCGTTTATAAAATAATATTACGTCCTTCGGTTGAGAGAAAAAAAAAACAATGCCTATATACCTACTCTTGAAACGCAAGTACCGAAAACGTTAATGCGTTTTAAATATGATAATAATGCGTATTGTCTCTTACAATATAAGTCTATAGCTGTATAGGGTTATAAAGCTAGAAATTGTGCTATAAGGTATACGCGATGCGCCCGTGAGAACATATTTGTTCAATTATCGTTTTTATCGAACGGTCCCGCGGTAAAAAAAAAATAAAAATAATAAACCGATTTCAATCGCAAACACAACAGAATTAATAACGTGTCATTATATTTTAGGCTCGATTATGATATCGTGTATCACACGAACGTAAGAATAACATTTTTTTTCCCGTCAAATTATTATAATCTCTTAATTGTTATTTTAATTAAGTTTTATGGATTTTCCACCTGTCTATGCGTAATTTTCTATGCACGATAATTATTATATTGTTTTAATTACAATATTTTCATTCTCAATATAAGAGCGATTTTTTGGTCTCGTCGTCGAGACTTGGTACTATAAAATACGCGTGTTCGTTTTTGTAAGAAAGTACTAATTTTACAAACATGGGAAACTGAAAACACGGAGATTATCGTTGGTGGGAAATCGCGAACAAAATTAAAGCGATAAGATTCCGTTTGATTTGAAACGAAATATAATTCGTTTTTTGGCTACGGTTTGTTTCAGAACGATTTCGATTGCTTGATAATAACATTGGTCATAATAACTATTTAGTACAAACAAATGGTTTAAAACAAAAATCAATATTTGTTCACGAATTTATTATATTCATGCGGTTTATTCGAACAAGTCGATTCGACTTAATGTTTCCGCCAGAGTGTTTTATCGTTGACTGTCTTGGTAACTATTATAGCAGTACGAGTGTCCGACAATATTTTTATCTTTGTGATATGCATTTATTACGAATGATTTTTAATAACTAGAAATAAGTTTACTTATCCCCTATGTTTAATCGAAATTAAGATTAATGTCAATCATTTATCAATAACTAACGGATTTAAGATACGTTCGGTATTTTCAATTGACGGACACAAATAAGTCAGTGTATATAACACGACAAAAATGATTATAAAAAAAAAAATACATTCCGATCGATACAAATAAATAATATACAATACGACAATCAAAATATTATTATATATAGCTGCACTGATGTAATTCTTAATATTTAATTGAAAGAATGATGCACGTACCCCACAATAATATTATACGAACTCAGAAAAAACAGACAAACACATACAAACAAAACATATTTTATTTTTATTTTTTTTTGTTTTAAGTAATTATTATTAATCACATTGTCGGATTATCGAACGAAAATTATTCCCGCAGCGGTTATCTAAATGTGGTTAACAAGAGAGAAAAATAAATATCATATATGCGTCACGCATACATTAATATTGCAAGTTTTTTAATTTATCGTATTTACGAGGAAGTCTTAGAACGATTGTTTTATTCGACCTTTTTATATGAATATATGTTGTTTTTTAATCGGTACAGTAAAACAAAAAAAAAACTTTGATAGTTATGCAGATACTCAATATTTCCGTTGACAGAAAACTAAATTTATTTTTTTGTTTTTTATGACTACACAGAGAATTCGATTATGATCATTTATCAGAATAATATACGCGCATGTTGATTGAACGTGATTTTCGAACCGTTAATAACTTATATAGAATCGAACATATTGAAGGGGAAAAAAACATTCTTAGCATCCATATTAATAAAATACTCTTTTTTATAAAAATCGATATTGTATATAATAGATGCCTTTGACCCAAACTCAACCGAAGATTAATAATCGTACGGAACTCTGTGTTGCGCAACCTATTATGGGCGACGAGACAGACTAGGAGAAAGCAAACTTTGTTGTTACAAAGTTATATTGTTCGAAAATATTGTTAAAACACCAAATTAAAAATACTATAATGTAAAAATCGTCGAAATAATAAATTACATTTTGTTCGTGTTGCTCAAACGTATACTTGCAAAAAGCGTGATAAAAACACTCCCCCTCCCACTTCCCCAACTCCGATAATACCAAGATAAACTCGTATAGGTACTTCGACTTGTACCAATCTGATGTCTTTGTCCACGATTCTCCAGTGTCGGTAAGTTACACACACGTGTCTCGACCGTACACGACACGGTATCTCGGGTATCTGATAATCAACTATTCGTTTTTTTTTTTCTAAACATACTGAGAGTTTTGCGACGGAAAAACATAAAAAAAATTCCTTCGCGAATGTAAACGCAATAAATGCCATTTATTTTAACTACGTATTTGCATAGCACTCTTAATGCATCTGATAAAAAAAAAATTGATAATAACAATATTATTATAATCTCTCAGATATCACGAATTAGCATTCTTCGCATTCGTGCATTTAAATATACGCTCTCGGAATGTTTACAAAATAAAAATCACAAACTCGAACTCAGTTTTTTTTTTTTTCTAACGACCTGTAAATACGGTCGTGCACACTATACAGTATCCAATTCTCGACTTTATTATAACGTTAATAATTTTAAGCGTCGATCGACTAACGTTTTCAAACAAAACCGGACATAATATACTCGGATGAGGTTAGGTTTTATTAGTTTGAGTAGGCTAAAACTACACATGTTCCTAGAAAAATATGTCTCATATATTATGGTAAAATAATTATAAATAGAAATTATATAATTTCTTCAATAATATTTGTTAAATATTGTACCGATTTTCCCGTTTTTTTTATGTTTTCCCATGTTTTTTCCCGGGTTTTCATATTTGCTGTAAAAACTCTTGGGAAAATCGAAAAATTACCTTCCTAAATTACCACCCTAAGAGAATTTCCTTTTAGAAAAAAGTCTACATCGTATACATATCGAAGTAAGCTTTCTGGTAGAAAAAGTGCATACTTAAAAAATAAAAAAAATAAACATCTTTGTAAAACCAGTACATTCTTCGCTGCACTCAGAATCTAAAAACAAATTTAGATATAACAACAAAAATCCTAATTTTCTGATGACAGTTTCGAAATACTTATCTCATTTCGGTGTTCGTCATTGTCACGATAAAAACCCTATTCCAATAGTTTTCGTTCTCGGAAAAATGTGATTATATGAGAACGTGCGTACGGTTTACTATCGGCCAACTCAATCGTCTGATCATGTATAGGTATTTAATATTTTAAATGCGCATAAACGCGCGTGATAATTTCGCAAAAACGAAAAAGAAATAAAGCTCTATATAATTTATTAATGAAAATGATTTGGCAACACTGATAATATTGTAATATAGGAGCAGCCGAAGACGTGAACACACACACACAAGCCATCGCGTTTCCGGTACGTCCCACGTTTCCTGCCGTCACCAACCCACTTTACAGTATTATATTATATTATCTTTCTTGTATACCCAAGACACCAGATTACCCTTCTGGAAACGTAATTTAAATAACCATTGTCAAAACTACGCGCGAAGCAAACTAAAAACCACCGTAAGAAAAAAAAAAAAAAATGATAATCATTTTTTTTCATAGCGTATTATTATAATATTCCTCGGCGTTAAACAATTTTGAAAATTCTATAGTAGATACGAATATAAGTAAACAGAATTAAAAACTGAAATCCCACAATGATGAACAGTGTTTTGTAGTGTAGGCAGTATAGACAGTAATAATATACGTATATGTAATATATACATAGTAGCCAAGTAAATAAAAAATGTATAAAATCGCCGATTACCATATTTTCAATGCGTTTTAAGAGGCCTGTATTTATTCGGTTGACGGTTCAAATAGTAATAAAACCCTGGAATACACATATTATAAAGGACGTTCGCTCTTATTAAAAATTACGTGAATCGTCAAAATACCGAATAACCGAGCGATAGCAATTATTTTCGAAAATATTAAATACTCCGAGGTTCTCCTCAATATACACATACATAAGGGTTATGTTATGCGTACTAACATAATACAGAGTGATTCATTTACCTCCGTGAACCAACTATTTCATCGGAAGATTTTAAGTATATTTTGATTTCTGCAGCAGACATTTCAATCATTACGGAATCGTGAGAGGTTTATTTTTTATCCCTATTTTCGATATAATTTTACCGCTGCTCCTTGTAAACGGAGCCTTAAACGAGTATACGTTCTTTTGATTTTAGAATACGAACATATATCATGCCCACGCTTTAATACGGTCCTAAAGCGCATACTATTAATTTAAAGCGTACAGGGAGTAGGGGAACGAATTTAAAATAGTGTTGAAAAATAAAACTTGAACGATTATATACATAACGAAACGAAAAGAAAAAAACAGAAATTAAATTAATTTACCAATCCTCCGAGAAAATCGCTGACACGCGTTAAACGGATCACTCTGTACAATACTTACGAACCGTATATAAATTAGGGTGAATTTGTTTACGAAATAATGCGTACTTCAAAACAACTCCGTAGGCTTTGAGAAGAGGGCAAATAGTTATACTTGTACATATTTATTATTATTATTTTTTTTTTTTAAACATCTCTTCGAAACGTTAAAATGTTACGCGTAGGACTGGCGCCACTGCAGAATCCCACGAAACGCCAGACCCATTGTGTTTCGGTAGTAATATTGTTTTCCTTATATTTTCCTGCACTTCTAATACGTCGCCGTCTCACGAATGAAACGATATACTTAAAACCATAACGCCCCGCGTTAACGTTTATTTTTCGGGAATTTAAAACCAACACGTTTCTCGACGACGAACCCATTTAATATAGTATACGAGTATAGGACCTCTAATACTCAACAGAATATGTTTTGTAACGGCAGAGCATACAAGATCCCGACTTGGGATAAAAAAAAAATACAATATTATACTGCAGAGTATATTTTTAGAAGTTCTCGTTTCGTATACGTCGGGGCTGTATAATAATTTACGAATAGTACTAACCGTTATTCCGATGGGGGAAAAAAACCATTATAAATTATATAGCTGCGGTGCCACATAGTGCTACGTATTATAATCCAATGAAAAACACTATCATATACGTCTTGGATTTTTTAAAACTCGTCAACGATTTTACACAAGGTTCGCCATAAAACACGAGTTGTAAAGATAAGCCTTTATATTGTTGAAATTTCGATGTAAACCGTAAATCACGACGTTTCGTGACAAATGATTAACCGAAAATAATCGTCTTTCGTTTGTTATTCTGTGCCTACAACAGTGGCCTGTAAGCGGTACAAAACCCGTCAATAAAGATCGGAATCACTTTATTTTCAAAAAAATTGTTTCGAACGTCGTTAGGCTGCTTACCGCTCAGTCCATAGGGTATAACATCACTTGCAACTACGGGGTTATAGACAGACAGGATGCCCGTCGAACCGTGATAAGGAAACAAATTGCGGATACTGATTAATGTTGATTTTCAGCGACGAGAACACTGTAGTCAGTGGCATGCTCGACCATTTTCAACGGGAGGGGATGAAGCAAATAAGAATTCGAAATAAATCGTAAAACCGTCTTCTCTACACAACTCGATTACCTATGAGAATTATTAATTCAAAAGCCGGATTCTAAAAAAAAAAACCAATTTTTCATCGAGCTTTTCTTCGCAACTTGACTAACATATGCGCATTTCGATTATTAGATTATTCGTATTTTTCGTTTTTTTTTTTTTTTAAAACCAATGCGAGGGGTTAACCTATAACCTTCCTCTCCGTTTGCGCACGCTACTAAGTCTATAATTCGTCATCGCCTTTCATGGACTACTTATAAACTATAAGCGTATCGACTTATTATTTTGTATTACACAATACGAGTGTAACAATTAAAAAATATTGTCCTTGCGGTACCGATCTCATCACTCGACAGGCGACCATATTAAATCGATAATCGCGATTGTAACCCAGAAGTCTTTGTACGGACGGAGACGATCGACGGACTTGATAGTACTTGTCACGCGATAATGTCGATAATTACTATGAACACCGAGTCGACGCCCGATAATATTATACGGGTATAATTCGTGTCGCGGTGAATTATTATTAATATTCGAAAATCGAAATAAATCAACGATATGACATCGTGTTATAATTGTATAGTCATCCGCTGTCGTACGGAGACTTCTTACAAATTCGAATGACAAATCGCAAGGCGATCGCTTGAAGAACGATGAAGTTTAATTTTAACTCGCGCGATATTGACGGGGTATTTTTTTTTTTTTGGTTTTATCCGACAAACGCCACGCATAATCACGTCCAAATGCTTATCAAATTCATATAAACAGCTTATATTGGGTGTCCCAAAAAATACACGTTTTTTTTTAAATTGGTTAAATTTGGACTATCTCTCTTAACAACCGTATACGTATCCTCAAACCTCTAATCTCTAATAAACTCATCTCCCTTAATATCAAACTTTTGTTAACTAATGCCATTACGGTCGTTGTGTAATCGGTTTTCGTTGAAGTGTCACCATGCACCGAACATCAGCTGAAACACGCGTGTTGGTTAGGTTAAGACCTTTTAGCGATCCAACGAAAGTGAAGTGCGGAGACTGCGCGACGACTTTGTACCTTACTCGGACGGGACGCTGCTTTTGATTCATCAGTTCGTCGGCTGGTGAAAAATTCCCAGAAACCGAGAACCACAAATGATTTGAAAGAAGAAATTTAACGTGTGCAGACTGCGAAACTCACCAGGGAGAACTGTGAGGCGGTTGTTGCTAATTTTCTTGCGCATTTGTCAGCCTGTCAACAAACCCGAGGGAGGTCATTTGAATGAAATTATTTTTCATACGTAAACCGGAAGTCATACTGAAGAAACTGTTCAAGTCCTATTTTGTATTTGTTTGAAAAATAATTTTTTTTTTTTTTTGTGGCCAATTGTAAAAAAACGTTCTTTTGGGATGCCCTTTATATAAATAGCGACAAAGTCGTTACAATAAAATACAAAAATGCGCCGATAGTTTATAATGTACTGTAGAACCGAGTATTTATTTATTTTTTTTTTCTACTAATAAACGATTAAATACTTTACGATCGTTATACTAATATAAAGATACGACGACGGAACAATGAAACCATAAAATATTATAACATGGTAACTATGATATAATATTATCGTGTACGATTTTACGTTTTAATCGAGCTATCCCGCACGTAAACCGCGTGATAATAATATTTTATTTACCTTGGATTTTTCTCATCGGCGGCATAGGTGCCCCGCGACGTCGTATTCGAAACGCGCCAATCGGAATTAATAGCATTTGCCGCGTGTCAGTTGTGCAAATCGCAATACCTATTCAGTCGGACCGGCCACCCGGTAAACGTATTACGCGCTGACGTGTACGATCGCGGCAAAACTATAGGTCAAATCGCCCCGTACGCGACCACATCATAATCGGACGATATCGTTTTATTACGATACAATATACGACTGAAACGCCGTGCCGAAGTGGTTTTTTTTTAAGGTTTTCGGCCGACCCAAATATGTTGAATGTTGATTGACATCGACTGGTTCGGAGACGCCTTTAGCAAAACTCATTGTGGTCTTTGAGTGGATATAAATCCTTCCCGTGCTCACACCTGCAGTTATAATGAGGCGCGGATTTGTGAAAATCAAAACGTGCCCGCGGAACGTCGCTAATAATTGCATCCTCCCGGCGATTTAAAATCGATAAAATCTCGTCGTGCCTATAAAAACACGAGGAACACACGCGGACGGGCGCCGATATAAACTCGATCCCGACGAAAATCCAATGACAATTCATAATCGTATTATTATACGAATAGATATAGGTATAGGGACTACAAAAAAATATTATTTATGAACGGCGTCCAGGTCTTCGGCCTACGCGATAAACCGTAGAGATATTATGTTTACGCGGCGTTGCAGTCTACGTTTGTCTACGGCTTTTTACGTCGGTAAAAAGCACTTAAGGAACCCCGTATTAACATTATATTATTATACCAGCGTGCACATTACACTGGCGCGGGCCGTTTTTCATTGGATAATATTTTTAGACGTTATATTGCGTTTAGGGAACAAAACGATTCATAAAATACGAGTGTATAAGCGGAATTTACGGGCGTTTTATACGTTCGTAAAAATACGTTATTCTAAACTTTAATAATAATAACGGCGGTCGTTTTTTTTTTTAAACCTTCTCGGCGAAGATTTGCGCTCGGAAATTACGACCGAACGTAACATAATAATAATAACACTATAAGATATTACGCGTACATACGTGGTTAAATGTCTTTGGAAAGGAGAGTCTTACGCAGGAGAACGCATTATAATTTTTCCTAATCATTTTCCAAAAGGTCAAAAGGCATTAGAAAAAGCGAAAAATAAATGATATTATTATTATTACCCGCCATTTATACAGACGGTTTAAAACCGCGCGAACGATTTGCAACGCAAACGTTTTAAGCGAAAGTATTTAGCGGTTCTCCCCCGGCTCGTATAGAAATCGCGACGAATTTATACCAAAGCGAGTGAAACGAAATATTAATAATGTTATAATAATTGTGTTTTTAAAATCGTTATATTTTTTTTTTTGATAATTCGTTTAATCCGGAAAATATACCTGTACAACAATAATACAATAATAATCGAGCGCCCTATTATTTTTTTATAATATTCATCAATTGCCATTGTGTGATATTGTTTATATGAACTAATAGAGGCGACACGTTTTCGTGAAAATCTCTTATTGCATTGGTGAAAATGCGAACGGAAAAATCGGTTATTTCCATATAATACAACTTAATTCGAAAAAAAGATACGGACTTCGCGCACGATGGACGAGCCACTGTTGTAGGTGAGAAGTCGGAAGGTACATACTATAGTATATAGGATATAGAGTTGAATTTAATGTATATCCGTACGCAACGATTAATCTTTGCTGACGAAAAACGACTTTGAACGAGGTTCGGTTGTACATGTTTTAAAAGGCCGCAATATTTACGTTTAGAAAATAATACTTTCGTAAATTTTCCGGTTTTTCCGTTTATTATAAAAACAGCTGGGAAAATCAAAAGACGACCCCGCTAAAGTACCACCCACCTATACAGTCGGATTTCCTTTCAACAAATGTGCTTCACTTGAAAATCGGAGCGAAATTTCTGTTGGAAAAAATGTCTAAAAAAATATTTTTAAATACTCGCTATACGTTCCGGATCTAAACTAACATGTTACTGTTTTTATTTTATTTTTTTTTAATCAACACCGACCGGTTAGCATAAAATAACAGATGGTTTAGTATAACGTCTGATGTTACGGTTTTCGTGATAATTATTTTTAAACTCGATTTATACATAATGTACGTTTGCGTTAAACTTAATATAGGCGGTGCAATAATTATATGCCTATATATTGTTAATCGCGTTTAACCTGTAGAAAATATCGTATCGACTTTAATCCGATTAACGATTTTCACCGATATAGGCGTTCGGTACATTATTGCATAATCATAATGCAATTAATTAACATCATTACGGGTTTTGATGTCGACGGTATAGACGCCCGGTAGAATATTAATAACGCGTGTAAATGACTAATCCGACAAAAATGCGTACAAACTGTGTGTACACGATAAATCAGAAGAGTCAATATAGTCAATTCTAAGAATAGTGTTTTTTTTTTTTTTATAATTTTATACGTCAATATTTATAGAACACTTATTTTTATCTCGTCCGAGATTGTAGAATGTATCATCGTCATCGTCTACCTAGTAACAATATCGTAACTATAGATGGTTATTTTCACGAAAAAAAAATGTAATATCAATTCTGTATTGTAGTAATAATGATCGCTAAACGCTGTTCCCTTGATATACCGCGACATTATTATTATTGTTGTTAGAATCTGAGCGATTTTACAAAAGTGTTTATTTTTTATTTTTATTTTCTTATTCTGGGAGCGACTTTTTTATACTAGAAATCTTGCTCCGATGTATCAAGTGTAGTACCTTTTCTGAAAGGAAGGTTTAACCGGGCGGTACTTCATTTTTCGATTTGTCAAGCGGTTTTCGTATAATAATTGGGAGAAACGTAGGATAGGCGGAAAAATGTACGTACGTGTATAGAAGAAATCCGACATTTTTTCTACTTAAAGTCATAAATCGTCGTTACAGTTACACGATGGCTAGTTCGCAACCAAATATAGAAAAATATTTAGTTTATATTTGTTTAATAAAGGTCAGACCACTACAGTATAACTTCGGTTTGCAAGCTTTAAAACGTTACTGTGCGAACGTATTGGATCATTACAACACCCAAAAAAATCGTACACACGGAAAAAAAAACAACACACAACGTTGTAAAAACAATGTTTGTTTCATTCCGGAACCAAAACTGTTCGATTCAATACGGTTTGAAATAATTGAATACGAATAAAAAAAAAAAAAAATTAAAAGTTTTTAACGAAATATTAAAGACTGCGTAGCTTTCCGTCGAAACGACAACAGTGTTTTAAACGCGTACATATCGACTCCGGACCTACCTGCAGTCGTATTTCGTTATTTTCAAACAATACTGAAATATTGTAATACTATGATATGAAAACGTCATACGACACACCGTTAGACCGGTTGACCGAGGATAATAATTAGCCGTGCGGGAAAAAAAAAAGTAATTACAATAATATTCGTTTACTACGTTTTTGTAATGGTAATTTGGTAATAACCAGACGAGAGAACGTCATTTATTTGTACATTAGCGTAGGTATATACCGGCTAGATGACGTCTCTGTCGTCCATGAATCCCATAATAATACTATGTATTATTCAATTTGATTGACACGAGTCACTTCACATCGCCGCCACGTAGAATTTATGCGAAACGACACGCGGCCATTAATACGCGTCTGCCAAATTTCCGTCCGGGCGCCAGCCCCGGATAATAATACCTATTATCTAATATACAGAGTGAAAACCGTAACTATATTTACGGAGATTTCGAGTGAATTCGATTTTAAAACCCCCTCCCCCCCATAAACATTGTCCCCCACAGCGTTATCGTATCCACGGACGGGAGGCTTTAAGGGGTTTAGTTTCTCCCTGCGTATAATTGGTCGCGTTAAAATATAGCAAGAAAAATATATACGTATAAATTATTCAGCACTGAAAACGTCTATTATTGACTGATAAAACAGCCTATAAGCTAACCATTGCACGTTTGCGCTACAAACTCGACACCTATTAAGTATATACGCAGAAATACTTTGCGAAATAACCTCAAACAAAAATAGGGCATTACTATAATAATAACAGATTTGGACGTAATCCTGGGTATGACCTATACGAGTTCAAATAGCACATTTTTCAACGCGTATTCTAAAAGAGATTGTTATTTCTCTTTACGATTAGAAATTCGAAAATAAAACGATTCGACCGAAAAAAAAAACCCCAAAATCTTCGTAGATAGACAATCGATTATATGCGGGTGAAATACAGTCGCCCTGTACATATTATTATTATTATGTCTGGAACTCTGTACACCGGCGACAGAGTACTGGAGTGCGGAGTTTACGGCAAGTGATTGATGTGAATAATATATGAGATCATCATCCACTTTCGGGTTGTTAATGTTCGGTATAGGATTTTTACTATTTGGACCGAGTTCAACATATTGTCTCGGTCGGGAAACGAGAAGCTTATTTTTCATCGCAACCGTCAGTGTGTATAATTGCCAGCGGACGGGCAATTCTAATTTCGTGGCCGCCTAAACTACTTACCACTAAAGGAAAAAAAAAAACAAAAAAAAAAAATTTTCTACTTAGTACTACTATAATACTACAGCGCCCGACGACTTATTTATTGTCCGTTAAAACGGCCGTGACAGTCTCTTTCCGTCAACGTCATGCATTGCGCGCGTGAAAAACGAAAACGCACCAGAGGGGTTAGACAATGGAGTACCCGAGATTTTGAATTCGGGGGAGCGAGGCTAAATACGCTTTTTACCTTGAATCGTGGGCGTAGGGGATAAGGGGGATTTTCGATAACAATGAAACGAGAATATAATAACCCGTATTGGCATATCTTTTTACCGTGCTTATTATACCACCCATGACAGCTACGTCCTCGTTTTGAAAATTTCGAACAAAGGCGATTACATCGATTTCGTTAATATTCCCGTTATAGCCTGCACGGTTCCCGCGAAACAAGTATATTATTTAACAGTATACGTTTATAATTCAAACGGAAATTGTATTTTAGGATTTGCTGGCATCTTGAAAAAAAAAACTATATATAGGTATACATCAGTTTGATAGTTTTTTTTTTTTTTATAGAAGAATCACACGCTGGGAATTGATATTTTCCGGGCTACTAAGACGGTAAACAATAACGTTACAATTGGCAAAGCGGCTGGAACGTATTATATATCATTTGGCTCGCCATTTCTTAATCCGTGATTAGAAGTTTTGAGGATATTATCACATAATAGAGGATAATAGTATACGTTTCCCCCCTCCCGAGTAATTGGGCTAGTGATAGTTATAGTTCTGACTGAGTTTCGTCGGCGACAAATCCGAATAAAGCGGGAAGGAAATATTTCGTTACATTCCTACGTTATAATTTTTATTCGTGTCGGAACTTACGTACCTACTCATCACGGGCGATATTCACCGGTTATATCCCGTGCGGGAACTCATATGCGCCCCATGCGCGTACCTTGTATAAGGTCTCCCCGGTTCCGAATTTATCGTCTCGTATTACGAGATCGCGGGGCAGGTCGTCGGTCGATCTCTGAGCTATACGATAATAATGATGATTTCGTAATCGCGGGATCCGGAGCAAAAGATAAAAAAAAATAATATTATTATTATAACAGTGTGACGAGTAGGTATACCTAAATAAACCCATTATATTATAATTTATTAAACGGCACCAGGAAAACCGCTCGAGATCGCGTGCGCGTATAAAAACGCGCCTAGTGCCGACCGACCGTAACTCGTTAATTCGCAGACACGTGCGTTTCGACGATCGTTATCGGCCCGAGGACTGAATTTTTTTTTTCGGTTTTTTTTCTCTGACCTTCGGCCCCAGCGGTCGGTCCCCTTGTCGATTTCGTAATGCTGGACGACGTGAACGAACGACATTCCGCACGCAAAGTATAAAACCCGGTCGCTCTTGTTATGTGTTTCACCCGGTATATATTACGAACGTGTCGTCAAGAGAACGCTACATAGTGTGCGTTTCCGTCTTATGAACATCCGATGTAGATATACACCGCACGCTATACGCCAGACTATACGCACAACTCGCTAAGTTTTGGTTTTAGAGAATAAGAAAAGCACCTATATTGTGAAATTAATAGAGAACGAAGGAGGGCGAGACGTTGCGTTTTTCCATTTTCTGTCCAATTTTTCAAATTAAATTTCATTCTCAATTTTCATTTCAAAACTAAAACTTCTAAAAAAAAAAAAAAAAATGCAACATCTTGTCCCCCCGGAAAATCGTTTTCTTGTATAATTTATTAATTTCACAAAAGGTGTTTTTACTTTAAAACCGAAATCAAGCGAGTTTTGCAGAGGATAATTAATCACTAATAGAAATCAGTGTACATTATTTAGTAATCGTGGAAATCTTTGGTAATCTTACGGGAAATTTTGGTAATCGTTGGGAAAATTATAATATTATGGAGTCTGGTGTACATAATATTCATCAGTGATTTACCCTCTGGATTGTTTTGTATAGTGTCTGGGTAAGCGTATTTTAAATATGTTGTGTGTTCGTAAGACGGAAAAACAAATGCATGTGTCGCGTATAGTTCTCTTTCACAATAACAATAAACGCCGACTTCGATACTTACGATTATTTTTTTCATCGACTCGATCGTTTAGGTTATTACACACTCGAGACGCTGACTTCTTCGGAGCTGTGGAGCAACGGTCCAGTCAAATATTGTACATTATCTGTAATATTTAACATCGTTTAGCGAACGCCAAGAAAAACGATACCTACGAATTTATCAACACACTGCACCATCGCCTAAGTATATAATATAACTATTGCCTATGAACTGACTGGTGAACACACAGCTGTTATTGAAATCTGGCCTCTATCAAAAAATTTTGTAAGTCGTTTTCACTTAACACTGCAGTCGTAGTTTCGAAATGTTCAGAAGTACGGTTTAGCTACAGAATAGATTAAAATAATACAGATATTGGTAAATGGATTAAATACACTTTTGGGATATTAAATTTATATAGAACCCCGTGAAGTGTGTTGCTGATGCCGGAATGCCCGACTGACGATAGAGTTATTAAGTATTTGTGATTGTTTAATTATATTTCTGTAGAGGATAGTACGCGTTTACTCCTAGTTTATGGGCACGCAGTTCAGCGAATATACGGCTTACGACTAATGCGTACGACGAGTCGTTCCGTTCGTTCTTTAATGACCGTTTTTATTATAATTCTCCATCCATACTGAGATGGTTAAATGTTGAACGGAATTACGTCCAAACTGGTACTTACATACAAATCAATAGCGATTGAAATACCTACCGAAAGTATCAAAAGACGCAAACACAATTCAAAGAAAAAATGATACTCAAATATTATAACGTAATTTACGTACCTTAACGACCGTTGCCAACGTAATTTTAAATCGATTTAGTCTGGGCGAAACGACGACGGTCATCTTTGGTCCCCCAGTATATTGACGCTATGGACAAACGGGTTAGGGTTTCGTGTATCGGACGACGAATCGGAGATAACGCACTCATGTTGATAGTACGTGCGTATCGTAACGTTCATAACATTAGATCATATTACGCTATACGGGCAAAATATTTTGTTTGAAACTATATCCGTATGCTCCCGTGTTGGACAAACGGACGACCTCGGGTATCGGACACTCGATAAATGTACCCACTCTGGAATAACCTTAAATACCGTTGGCAATCGCCGGTCACTTAGTTATTGTCACGGCTATAGATAGGTGGATCGGTTGCGCAACGTTCCTCGACCAAATTGGCGTCTATATAACGGTCTTATCAATAATGACAAAAACTTGCTCGCTGCCAGCGCCCTGGCGGACGTTAATAGAACGATAGTAATACCAATGATAAATCGATAAATAAATATCATCCACTAGGGAGGGGGGAGGAACTCTTGTAGCGAGCCGCAGGTTTTCGTAAAATTTGATAACAACATTTTCGTGCCGTGTTTTTCCTGCAGCACACTATAGGCATAGATAATAAAGATATATGGATATGCTATCCATACCTTATCGGTGTTGCAAGAGAGACGGGTACGGTTACTCCAAGTTTCATAAAATGAGGCGTTTTGTCTATACAGCGATGAATGATAAATCGCCTCCGTTTACCGCCCCTCCGGGAACATCGTCACCCATACAATTGTTATGGAAGTGGCCTTTATTATCCATGATTATAGGCCGTGTACGCAACCGTAGTATCTATGGCCGCGGTTACGACATCAGCGCCGGGCCGGCCAACGGAACCGTGTCCTCGGTTCGGTCGCTTCGGTAACCGAAAATCGATCGGCCGATCGCGGCGTCGCTGTCGCACGGACCCCGACCGGCAAATCGCGGGGCTGTCGTCTACACGACGGGCCTCTGCGCCGTGCCCCGGGGCTCCGTCCGCGGCGTATAATTACCGACATCCAAGATCATAACGGGCGACGGGTTTTATTTCACGCGGCGCGGAACGGCGACACACGCTACCGGCCGCCCGTGCGGTTGACGCCATAGGTTAGGTTAGTACTCCGCGGCGGTGGCGCGCAATCTCCGGCGGAGACGACGGCGAGCGCGAAACCAGTTTTCGTCCGTGCCGATACTCAGAATACGGCCGCCGTTCCCCCGTCGACGTTGCCCAGCGCGATAGGTGTACACTTACCCGCGCAAGGCCGTTTTATTTGCGAGCGTTCCTCCTCCCCTACTTTCCTCTCCGGCGAGAACATTA
Source organism: Cinara cedri (assembly GCA_902439185.1). NCBI lineage: Eukaryota > Metazoa > Arthropoda > Insecta > Hemiptera > Aphididae > Cinara > Cinara cedri. Next base: position 35,610 of record CABPRJ010001965.1, on the reverse strand, counting down.
TCATATTAGCCGCGTTTTGCCGGCTGTTCGCCCGTGGCGGTTATTCAATTTACGGTTATACACGATACTATTACGGTCACCGAATCGCCGAAACGTAAATATTTTGTAAATTATGTTGTTGCGTTTTTTTTTTTTTGATAACGCTATCACAATCGACGCGGGCGAACGCCGTTATAGATATTAAAGAACGGATAGGCCATGGCTATACCCAACATAATAAAGGGAAATGTGCCAGAATGGGGAAACCTTTTCTCTCTCTCTCACTCTCTCTCTCTCTCGAAAGACCGTTTTTATCAACGCCTGTCATTCTGGCAGAGGAATTATCACAAAATATATTTTGTGTGATTATTATCATTGCGAAAATCATTGCGCTAGTGACAATTATACCTTTAGTAATAAAACAGCAATCTCATTAACACCACGGCCCCGACACGAAACCTAAATGCCGTCTGAAAAATCTAACTACAAATCTGGCCTAACCTAACCCTACAATAAGTTCAACAGTTCGAAATGAGCAGATTTCGTCCGCGAACCATACGCGCGGAAGAGCGGACCGTAATATGTACACGAAAAGTTTGTCCATTGTATCTCCGACTGGGCACGCGTATAGGCACGCGAAAATAATCCTAGAGTGTACGCCTATATCATACATTATTGTAACGTTTAATCAAACGTTTTACACTTATAGATCTCGACGAATATAATGAAAAATAATAAGAATAAAATATTGGCCATTACGGCCTATGGGTAACCTTAAATAATTGTACTCGCCAATATTATGTTTCAACTGAATAACAAAAATAATGTTTCTAAACTTTATCAATCTGTCGAGCAATGCGCTGTATTAGCAAATTGATTTAGGAACACGGGGATTATTGAAATTAAATATAATATCATTTATACTAAAATTGTGCCCCCCCCTTCCCCTCGGAATTTATAATTAACACTGTATAGGCGTGTTTTGACGTTGTTAACAGAGTCTAGTGATTGGAGTTTGCGATGACCGGAAGTTGGGAGACGGTCACTGTAATTCGCCGAATTGTGTTTGTGCGCATGGAGAAATATATTGTGAATCAGATTACTGAATTATTTGACAAAACAATTACAATCGGGAGAAAAATACCACAATTGAAAAACTAAACGGTGTTGTTTTTTTCTCGTCGTGTTTATTAAATCTCCGGTTTTAATGACAACGGACATTGTGTAGAATCTAACGACGGCGTTAGTAATAACCATATCGCGTTCATATGACGGAGCCTGAATGTCATCTGAAAAGTCGGACTTATTAAGTTCAATATTTTCGACATTTTCATCGGAAAGCCAATGTCGAAGCAGTCGATGCAGTGTATCACAATTTCCACAACAATTTACTCGGTTTCCTATACGGTTACCAATTCAATTTCAACGGAAGGAAATGTCGAATGTAAAATAAAAAACAACCGAGACGCCACCGTTTATAAAACAACGGATTATTTCGGATAATAACAACATCGGCCCTGCGACGCGCAAACGAAAACCGATAAACCGATACGGTGTCGACGACGAGTATTTTCATGTGCGCGGCAACAATGAATTTCGGTTCGAAAACGATTTCAATTCAGAATCGTTTCGAAAACCGATTACGATTATAAGTAATAACTATCGGAGGCGATACGAGCACACAAAAGGGTCACTGTCTAAAATAAGATATTTTTGAAAAATCCTGATGCGATTCGAGTAACATCTTTGCGAAAGGAATTCGCGGGAGGCGATTCGTGAGCGCCCGATCGGGGCGGTTTAGTTTTACGTCCTTTTATTGTTATTCTTCGTTTTTTTTTTTTTTTTTTTTTTTTCTGTTCCTTTTCCGCCCGATCCGCATGCGCACAACACGTGGCGACGACACACGCACGGCGGGGATCATCCCTCGCGGTCGCATTGTTACCGCCGTCGACGAAAACCCGTGGCCGATCGAACGTACGAAAAACCGACGACGGCCGGACACCCGACGCGATAATAATGACGTCGCGACCGGACCGAACGCACACGCCACTCGAAAACGCCAGGCCAGAACGGTTCAGGGGGTAAATGCGTTTTGGATACGTCACGTCCGGCGACGGGCGTGTAACGAAACACCGCGTCGTTAAACCGGGAGGAAACACGCCGCGGCGCGACCGACAACCGAATCGCAGCTCCCACCCGGCCGTGCGCGTCTCGAAACCCGCGGGTTTCCGGGCGGTTCTCCGCCTTTGCGGAGTCTATTGACGGCCGTTCCGTTACCGATCAGAGCCCGATTCAGAGATATACAGGCCCAATGCGCACCGCTTAATTCGGGGTTGTCGACGTTTCCCCTTGATTCTGTAGTGTTGTCCGATTGAAAAAATAGTTTTTTTTTCGCTTTTCATTATTATGATTTTTTTTTTTTTTTTTTAATTTAACTGGTTTAAAAAGATCAATATTGGCACGAATTGAAATGTGTCAAACATCAGGTGTACTGAGATTACCATACTGATAAGGATTTATTAAGAGGTAGATTACATCAAATACCTTAAATTATATCAAATTTATATCCGTAAATCACAATTTCGTTTTTTAAAAAAAAGTCAATTTCTAAGAACGTTTTTTTTTCTTTTCATTTTTTTTTTTTTTTACGAATTCAGCAATAATATTTTCAAACGATTGATCCTTTTATGTGCGGGTCTGTTGCCGATACATTCGCGAACCACCCCACCACCCCCCCTAGGTTTGGGATCCGGTGGGATATTTTGTTCTCATCGCGACCGTTATATCCCTACCAAACAAAACTCTTGAAGAAATACATGTACGCACGACGACGTTTTGAACACGACCAACGATGAAATCGCGAACAGGCCAGAATCTACTCGGAAAAACGGAAAACCCGGTTAGTTTTTTCGCGTCGATCGGGCCGAGAAATTCAAAAATGCCGTCTTTAATATCATTCGACATTTTCGTACCTAGCCGTCTGTAATATTTCCGTTTCGCGGATCGGAATCCATAGAATCGAACGGGCCCGCGAAAATCCTATAAAACTGCAACGTCATTTTCCCGCGTGTCGACTGTCCGAAATAAATTCGCCGGCGATCAACCCTCTCTCCCCCCTCCCCACACTTGATAAACGCTCATCGAAATTATTTTCTTAATGGAACGTCCGCATTAATCGCTTCTGCGTTTCTTCCCACACAGGTAAACTATCCGCGGTAAGCTGCTACACGGCGCGGACTACCCAAACGCGACCCGAGGAAACTCCGAAACGCATTTCACATTCCGAATAGCATTTTCAGAGGCGAATTATATCCCGCCGGAACGTACCTACAATTCAAATGCCGGTTTAAACACACCGCGGCCCGGGAATTTCAACGGTAGATGGTCGGCATTGAATAGTTCCGAAATAACCGTCGCCGAATATTCTTCTCTGGCCGACTCCGGGAAAGCCGGAGCGAAAAACAAATCGGTAGCTAAACCAAATTCGCCAGATTTTTATATTGAATCGCCGAATAAACGCCGTACGTAAGCGGTCGTTGTATTTCCAAGCCGACGGGGATATAATTCCTAATGTCCCGCCACCTCCTCCACTGCGCACGTCGCTGCCTTATCGTAATACATTGCAATCGTCCGAACGGCTGCGCGTCCGAGTTCCGTCCCAAGCGTGAGGTGAGTTTAATTTAAAAGTGTATACACATTATTCCCCGTCCCCGTTTATAATTCGTAAGTTTAATCTCTAGCCAATCGGCCGAACCTAAAACCTCGGCGGGGGCTGTGAAACGCACCACTGTACGTAACCGCTATCATAACAACAACGGAGCTGCGGTATTATTTAGAAATGCGGATAAAATATCGATTCCGCCGGACTCTCCGGTCGACAATTTTCCGTCCGTGCTGGTAGAATGACGATTTATACTAGACGCGAACGTCGGCTATGCGTGTAGCGGAAAAGGTAAAGGTTAGGTAATTCAATCGTTAACGAATTCCGTTTTCGCGGAGACTTCGAAAACAATATTGAACGCTTGAGGTGCGTAGACGTAGTGTAAAGCTTACCTACCGATATCGCGTGATATTGTGATAAACCTTTTTTTTAACAGGGACAGAGTCGGGATTGATGAAAAACAAAAAAAAAAAGGGTTGCGCGGCCGTCCGAACAACAGATAATAGAGGTGTGGACATGATACCCCTTATCGGCGTTTCAAGGCGGCGTGTACAGTCACACACAGTTTCGTAAAGTCAATAGTTTTGTCTATACGCACAGTGACGAATCGCCTCGGTTTACCATACCCTCCGGGGACCTATCGCCTCACCCAACAATAATTGTTATAGGAGCGGCCTGTCCGTTTCTTCGTTAAAAGTATCCGTGGTCCGGACACGCGGAGAAAAATATCGCAACGGCCGTTCGAAAACCGTTTCGAACGGCGGCCACAATTCGCGACAGGCGACGGGGGACGGGAACGAATCTACAATATACCTATCGGTATTGTCGTTTCGCGTCGACGTTATCATCGTTCCGAACACACGGCCTAATACCAATCGCGCGATACCGTTAACAACAATAATATTCGTAAACAAACCGTACCCACGAACCGTGTGTTGTGCGTGGGGTAAATTCGCCGACAGCAGCACGCTAACGTCCTACACTACGGTTTCCCGCGCGACAACCAAAGATTTCTGCGGTTGCCGATACGTTCCCGTACAGTAACGAAATTTCCGCGAGCGATTTACCATCCGGCAAATACCGTTATAAGAATCCGGCTTACCTTGTGATCGCCGGGGCGGTTTTCACACCTTTTCGCCAGCCGCAGTGCCGTTGACGGGGTAACGCGAAACGTTCGGGACGCCGCGCCGGGGCGGGTGCTGCGAAGAAACCGAAAAGCGGCCGTTAACCCCGCGACGAGCCGGGACGGCGCGCACGGACGACGGCAAAAACTGATATTATTATTATTGTTAATACGTTACCTACCCGATTATTGGTCGCGTGCGGAACCGGTCGAAAGCGTGTGACGAGCAAAAAAAAAAAAACTCGAGCGGAACGGAACTAAACGGGGAGAGAGGGGGGGGACAAAAAAAGGAAAAAATAAAATTAAAAAAACGACAGACCGCGGTTCGGACGTCGCAAACAGTACGCGACCGAAACGACACAGCCGCGAGGTCCTTCGTGGTGATATGATAACGCGCCGCAGTACCGTCGCACTCGCTAATGATATACGAGATGAGTCAACGAACGCGCGTTGCCGCACCGCGGCGGAGCGGTCGTCGGGCAGGCGGCCGATTATATCCGACAAGGCACGGGGCGCGCGGCGGCGGCGGCGTCCGTCCGCCGGCTACGTAATAAACGCGACGACGCGATCGACCGGTCACGGCGAAGCGCCACCTAGTTGTGCGCGACGGCACCACGTTCGCCGCCGTTCCGCGATGAGTCACGCGGGAAACCTCGTCACGGTCGGCGGCGCGCTCTCGTTTTCGTGGGTCCGCGCGCGGGTGACGTTTCGTAGTGTAATGACAACAATAATAATAACGATAACGTTTTCGTAATGACGGGATGACGCATTCGCGTTTTTACAGGGTTCGTCGGTGCTGCCGCTCGAAAAACGACGGCGGTGCTCGATAATCGCTTTTCGATTCCGGTCGGATGACCAACAGACGGCAGACGATGACGGAGACTGCGACTGCCGGGGGGTGTGAGGGTGAGAGACGGATTTCCAGTAGAACAATATACTTCAACAACGTCTATAACGACGGGTACCTACTTTCTGGATAAAGTTCATTCGAGTTATTTACTTCAATGCGAGTCAACGAATCACTTGAGCGGTCATCGAGACTATTTTCTTTGTGTTTTTTTTTTCTAAACTCGCTGGGTGTGTATTGTAAAATAACACCCACACAAGTTGTGTGTACACAACAGCACGCGTGTACCATGAAAAGTCACAAATCTCGAATATCAAATTTTAAAACTTAACGCAATACTAAAGTCCGGTTCACACAATCAAATGTATTTTAGCATACGTCAAACTTCGAATATTTTAGAAACATTTCAGCTTTCTACACACCGAATATAATACTCACGAAATAATAATGCATACTAGCTTACTACACAGAAAGTTTAAGTTACTAAAGTAAAGAAAGTATAAATATTATTGCTTATTTTCTAATTTTGAACAATTTCCTTAGTTTCCATAATTTGTATAAGTTTATTAATTTTTCACGATCATAACTTATGTTGTAGCTCTAATGCATGAATACCTAATAATGAATTAATACCTACCACGATGTTGATGAAAATTAATCTACACCGTGATTAGTACCCACTACTACTTATGATAATTTTACAACTCAAATTTGCGCGAGTAATATGTAATCAATTACTTCAGAATTTTAGTTATGGTTAATTTGATCGTCTGAGCTATTTTCAAATAAATTTTCAAAGTTTGCTGTTCGCCAAAGATTTTCAGGGGCTCCTAATTAAAATGTTTTTTTTTATTAAAAAAACTACTAGTACTTATACAATTAATAATTAATTTGTATTAAAAGTGATGTAACATTACTATATTATTTGTTTAATTCTAGTTATTTCAAAGATTTATTTTCTATTATTTGTTATATAATAATGCGGTTGTTATTTTATTTTATAATACGAAAATAATAATAATATTATGATGTCTTCACATAAAATGAACAATTTATGTTATGTTTCTTAAACTATATTCCAACAATTAAGTAAAAATAAAAGTTTGTTGTTTGAATTATGTTTATGTATACAGATTATTATAATATTAATACAATTATTCTCATATAAAACATAATAGAAACTAATGATCAAATATATTATACTTATGACTTGGTTACTTTTTAAATGACCAAGTAAAACCGTTTTCACTTGGTCACTTTTTGCCATAAAATTAAGTTAGTAATTTATAATTTTGTAATCATAGAAATAATTATTGAGTACAACTAGTATACTGTAATTTTAAGTATATTATTGTGGTTTTATTGGTATCAAGTTTTTAAACATTGGTTAAATTCTCGATTTTTAAATAAGTGTTCAAATTTAAAATTAATAAAAAGTTTCTGATAATGATTTAATTGAAATTAAAACTGATGAAAATAATTTTATGTTTTATAATAACCTTTGTAATAATCTAGGGATTAAGTTTGATAATTTTTTAAAAACTAGAATTTATCCAGCAAATAAACCATCTAATATTCCATTAGAATTGCATTGTAATACAATAAAAAAATCCATACCCAATCACAAAGAAAACGTTAATATTTACTGTGAAGATCTTTTATTTATTTTTATTAACCTACAAGATGATATCAAAACAAAAGATGAAAATAATGAAAACAAAAGATAATGAAGAATCCATATTTCCTATACCATTACAATGTTTAATTGTAGGAAGACTAATTTATTGTGGAATATTATAAAAAATTTTTGGATTTCTTTTGAAAATCTTTATATTTTTACAAAACCCATTGATCAAACAATAAATGAAAAATTTGAAAAAGTATTTAATGGTATAGATGAAATCGAAATATTTATTTATAATGAAGGTATAGTTTCTGTTGACGAATGTAAACCGAATAGTTTAGTTATTTTTGACGATTGTGTTTTAGAAAACCAATCAATAATGGAATGATATTTTATAAGGGGTAGACATAAAAATATTTCTAGTGTTTATTTAACACAAAGTTATACTGAAGTGGATTTAAAAATTATTAGAAGCAATTAGAATTTTGTAATTATTTTTAAATAGTTGGATCATTGTATTAAAAAAATATGGGTGGACTTTATAAGTGATATTATATTATGTTTATTTAATTCACTTTGTAAAAGAAGTTGGAAAAAACCATTTGGATAAGACCTTACACAACACATCAAGGATTATTCTGAAGATAACAAAATTATGGGGAATATTTCCATGGACTTATGACACTTACGAAACGTTTCACCATACAAGGTTAAAAAACAAAATTTATAAAACTACTATGGACTCGTTAACATGGTAGAAAATTGTCTAATTAACCAAAGAGGGGAAATGTTTACGCAGTCAACGCAGATAAAACAGATGATGGTGTCATAGTACTTCAAGGAACTAATGGTAGAAAAAGGTGACCAAAATATGTTTTATGTGAAGTTGGAGAAACAAATGTTGATTTCCTTATAGAGTCAGGATCCAGTTATAACATAAGATTAGAGCAGACATGGACAATGGGGAAAATTAAGTGTATCATGAAAGAAGAAGGTTCAAATCAACAATTAGATGTAGATAAGATGAAGTAAAATGGAGATTTTCTTCCATGAAGCTTAGACTGTTTAAAGTTGGTATAAATGTTAATAAAATAAGTTTAAAAACAGTATAGTACAAAACCAAATATTTGAATCTGTTCAAAGGAAATGGCAAATTAAAAAGTAACCAAGTGCATCTTTATGTTACAAAAATACTAAGTTTTTAAAACTAAAGAGTTTTGGTTAATGATCTTCTGATTTCAAACGGTCAACAAATTCACAGTATCGTCTACGCCCATCAATATAAAGTAATGAATCTAAAAATAATTTTTTTTTTTAATTATTTAGTTATACATATATAATTTTGCAATTTATTATTTTTACCATGACTGTCTTGAGGTAACACTTCTTTAAAATCTTTCGAAGCAACAAACACATAATCAAATGAATTTGACATAAAACTTTTTGTGCTTGTGATTTCTTCAACCTCAGCGATAATTTGAACAATCATTGTTCTATCAGTTGTATAACAAATCTAATAAAAATAATGTGAATAAATATTTTGGCGAAAATCAGTTTTTTGACTTTATGTATTGACAAAAAAAATATACGTTGATAAGTGAAACAATCAGATAAATCCAATAATTAAATAAAGAGTTATTGTATAAATGGAGATATCTGGTTTTAATTTTGTTGGGATAACAATACATATCCAGGAGATATCTGGTTGTTGCACCAAACATTGGTCATACTGTATTTAATTTATGATTACGTCTTTTATTTTTTTTATATATACAATATATACAAAGAAAATATAAAATATGTTATTTACACATCTATGAACAAGATTAAAAAACAATTTTAAACAAAATAATAATAATTATATTATTTTTATATATTATAAGTAAACAAATAATTTTTAATAAAACCAGACATCTCCACATTATTATTATTTATTTTTTTTTGAATATTTAAAAATTATTTTTGATAATATTAATTATACAAATTATAAATTTTCAAGGTATCTGAGTATATTTTCTGTTAATTTTCAAAATTATTCGTTGATTTATAAAACAGTTTATTATTCCTCCTAAACAATTTTAAAAATTTGAGATATTATCTGGTTGTTGCCGCCAAATTTTTATATTTAAGGTTTACCTTCCCTGTTAATTTTAATCTGCTCCCTAGTGGAACTGGTTCACGGAACGTAATATTATGAATTGCTTTGAGTTCAACTGTTGATTTGCAGTGTATACTTGCCACTAGAAATGCAAGTTCACATGCTACACGCATCAAATAACCTCCAAAAACAGTGTAGTGTAAATTTCGATCCTTAAAAAAAATATATATAAATATTTTAAATTATCATAAAACAATATTGCACTATTTATAAAACTACTTCAGGATGGCAAACGTTGTTAGTTTCCATTTTTGTATCATTCATCCACATACAATTATTTGGCAATACTGTATTACCAATTATTGGTTTATTTTGATCAACAGTTTTCAGAATTGTTCCATACATCAATGATAGTTCTTCAGAGGTTGGAATTTTTTCTAATATAGCATTTTGGCGTGCTTTTTTTCTATCCTCATTTTTTTCTATATACAATTGTTTTAGTTTATTTTTTATACAGCATTGAATGTATTACTATATTCTATAACTATATTATAAAATAATAATTTGTATATTATTATTTACTTGCAGATTGAAGCAATATTTGTTTTTCTCGCTCTCCTGTTGGTACTAAATTGTTAACAATGACCGATTTTGTGTTCGTAGGATCCCGAGCAACAAATACAAAATGAGCTCTAGTAATGCGCTTAAATTTATCGCCATTTTTTTGATCCAACCATAAAGTGACTTCTAATGAAGTTTTGCCAGCATATGTTACTTGCCCACTTAATATTAAATCTCTATCAGACTATAATACAAATTTGAATAAATACGTATTTTTTTTTTAAATTTAAACTAATTAAGTTAACTTACAAATTGAATTGGATTGATGATTACATCGTCTACCAATAATGTTACAATAACATATGGTGTAGGAATATCATCTGGCTGTTTTGGATTATGAATATGCTTCATAACAACCCAAACTTAGAAAAAAAAAAATAAGTAACTGATTATAAAAATTATTTATTACTTTCTGTTTACCGGCAAAATTATCCATGTCTTCTAGAAGACGCCCCATTCGTAAACTCTTTAGTGTAGTCGTGTATTTATTTTGTAGTACCAAATCAGTGCTCAAAGGAACTATTGCTATATCATAACTATCCTTTATATTTTTTGAAAATGAATATTATACAATTAATTGTTAATAAATTATAATTCTTTAGATTTTTTTAATGGAAAATAAACAAACCATTAACACTTACATTCATAGAGCGTGGCGGTAGTTCACTTTGCGTTTTTGGCAAATACTTAGACAACCAACTTCTATCTTCATTTTTATATTTTTCATTTATTCCCATCTTTTTTAATAATTTCACTTTAACTATACGATAATTGTGCATAATTAATTAGGTAAAGTAGTATTATGAAAAAAATAATACTATAATTACTATCTTCCATAGTTTGTATATTATCTTTATCATTCGGTGGTTTTAGTGCATCATTCATTAAACTTTTTAATATTTGATGATCGTACATTCCACACTTTGCAGATTTAGTTAATCTTAAAATTGTTCAGATAATATTATATTATTAATATTTGGCCGGTATACTTTGTTTAAAAAAAAATTTCAATAAGTATATTAATTTAGTTTAATAGTGTACATGGACGAAATCCTTTACGTAATGCAACCCAGGCAACGATCTTAACAGCTAATTTTTTCGAACTCTGGCACATATGATCTCTACAAAACTAGATACAAAACGGTCTTTTTCAGGGCTAGCACTGACTATCGCCTTATGCACTATCGAAGGAATAAATTAAAATAAAGAAGTACTGCTTGCTGACTAATGTAAAGAAAACTCATGTAATGTACTATGTGTGCAAGAAACACACAGAAGTGAAGATATAAATATTCCAAAAATCAATGGGGTGAAGCTCGTTGCAATTTGACGATATAGAAAGTATGAAAATGCTATATTTTTTCGAACCTTAATTGAGGTTACCTCTATAAAAATACAGAAATATATGACATCGAGATCTTTACTGAAGAAGTTTAAATGCACTGTGACCTCTATTTGCAAATCGCTTAAATCAACATTTGCATTCGAGAAATCAGATAATTTCGTCACTAGAAATATACACATTATATAGCTACCATACCAACTGGGGTTACGATGAAATATATAATTATGGCCATCAAGTTGAGGTTTGATCAGAGTACAATAGGCTAACATTAATCCATGATCCAAAATTTCCACTATCATTCAACAGTGGTACAGGAAAAGAAGGCTATAATCCTGATTTAATAATTGTAAGTTATACAATAGTTCCCCAATGTACCAAGAAAATCTGAAGACCTTTACCTCACATGCAGCACTGATCTATACTGTGCAAAGTTACGGCAGTAATCAAACCATGCGACACTCCATTTTCGAGGAGATTTAACTTTAAAAAAGTAGGCTGGAACACCTTCGCGAAAGACCTAGATGATGCGGTAACCGCATTCGAACCAGTAACAAGGACTACGAAGCTTTTACGAAGGAGGATTATACAGACGGACAACAACGAAACGCACGAACTTAGAAATACGATCATAATTATGGTAATTAAACATTTTGGTAGGACCACAAAACTATGGCTGTTAAATCTTTTCAATAATATAAGTGTTATTTTAAAGATCCCTAAGATCTGGAGAAATGCAAAAGTAATAGCTCTGTTAAAACCAGGGAGGAACATAGTACTTCATCTATAGTTATTGACCAGTCTCTCTATTATGTCAAAAATATAAATTTATATGAAAGAATTCTCATAAATAGACTATTATCGACGACAATCTCATAAAGGAACAAGTAGGATTCCGTCCGGTGAAATCATGCACAGGGCCGGTATTAAACCGGGTTCGAAGAGAAAAAGATTACCGAGATATCATTTATTGACTTATTGACTGCATATGATAGATTAACTATGACTTACTATGTTCTAAAGTATATCGGATGACAAGAGATTACAAATTTATGAAAATAATTTAAACACTTAAATAACCGAAGGTTCTTTGTAACACTCTGGGAGAAACAAAAGTTTCTTGTTATTTTAAAATAGGAGCTATATTTCTGATAAGAAAGTCGCTCATAGACACAAAAAATAAGCACACATTGATGTAAGCACAATAGGTATTCGTATTTCTAAAAAAAATATATCCAAAATATGACAGTAAGTAGTAACCATTCATATACCACGGTTCCACGTCTAGGTATTTAAAATTTAAACCACATTATATAAACTAGAATAATTAAACTACATAATTATAGTTTTTGCATACTAAACAGTAAACGTTGATTTTGTTAATAAGCTATAGATATTACTACTTATAGATACTAATATTGCTCGTATAAGAGTAATATGGTTTTGTAGGTAATTTTGTCGTTTTATTATTTTAAATATATCAGTAGGTAAATATTGTTAATTAAATTAATAATAAACATTTTATAGCGAATGTGTACTTACCTAAGCCCTTTGTTTAACAAGCCACCAGCACATTTTTTAAAACCGTTGTCCGTTATCATTCTGTGCGTAGTACCGAAAGCATCTTGGTTGGCGTTATCATTGTTGTTTAAAGGAAACTCAACCTCTCTAAAGTATTCATAATTTTTAATTAATACATTTAATTAAATACATAAATAATCGAACGCTTACGTTTCATTTTGTTCTTTTTCGAACCTCCGTTTTAATTGCTCATTAAACTGTTGAAGTATAATTCCCGATGATTTTGGTCTATACAAACACATATTTGATGAGAATACAATATTAGTTAAAACATAATTTATAACATTTAAAAGTATTAATTTAAATATTATTATTTTATATATATACAGTATATTTCAGTATTATATGAGCATTATAATATAACTTTTAACATAATTTATTTATTTTTTATTTTTATTTTCAATCGGGTTTTAGGTCAGTGGGACACGTTTCAACAGAGAACATTTTTTCACTTTTCAAAATAGAAATTTTGTAAAAAAATATTATTTTAGAAATTTGAATGTACCATACACTCATATTTGATCGGTAGTTTCTGAGTAATAGCCGTTTTAATTTGAAGAAAACTGATGTGAAAACAATTAATTTTTAATAGAATAGGTACGTTACGAATTAAGAATTAAGGGTATCAAAAGAGTATTAGGTATTAAATAATAATAATAATAAAAAACAACATAAATAAAAGAATATTTTGAAATTTCGACGAGAACAATATAGAATATAAAAATCAATTAGTAATATCTATAGAAAATAAAGAAGAATTAATTTGTATCATAGATATTAGCCGAATAATTATAAATTAAAACCGATCCTAATAAATGTATTATAAAAAATTATTAATTAGACTGAAGAGGCAGGAAACATATTAGTATAAAAATATGAAACCTATGAGACAATAAAGTCCGAAAAGGTAAAATATTATTTTTATTTTTTGATTTAATTAACAAAAAATATAGTATTAAAAAAATAATTTAAAAAAAAATGTATAGAACCTAAGAGACCATAATGTCCGAAAAAGGTGAATTTATTTTAATTTTAAATTATTATCCAATTTTATTAATAAAAAAAAAAAATTATAATTTATAATAAAAATACATTAATTCATGTAGAAAAATTAAAAGAAAAGAAAAAGTATGTATACTTAGAAAAATTATACACTCTGAGGTAGAGGCTAATTGGTTACTTGGTTCCAAGTGTCATGGGTAATCTTTAATTCTAACCAATAAGGTGATTAAATCGTAAGAAAATTAAATATTGAACATAAATCTTACGTGAAAGAATAATAAAATGGACTAAAATCTGTATGCATACATAATATTTCCATATAAAACCTAAGACAGTCCGTAGGGGCGAACTAATTTATTTTTCATCATTTTATTTAACCAATAAGAATTATATATATAAAAAAAAAAAATCCAAAATATTAAAAAAGGAAAATAAATAAATACATATATTCTTAATAACACCTTATATTTTTTGAATATTTGTAGAAAGGAAAATAATTATAAATATAAAACCATATTGTAGGACGCATAATTTACAAAAAATATATTAGGTATTGATCATAGAATATAAATTATATTATTATAATATATACTTTAATTTACGTCAAAACAAGTAAAAAAAATATGAGTAACCGTAGGTAGTATTATATTTATTCATCATAATTACATTTAATTTTATAAAATATTACAAAAAATAATAATAATAAACATTTAGTTCACGTCAGCGCAATAAACAAGTCATTACATTTTTGTCATCGTTTATAATCCAAACACAAATATAAACATTTTACTGCCTAAATTGTAATAAATTATAATAAATAACGATAATTGGTGTTGAAATCATACAAATCTCTATATATTTGGTTCCGAACAGAACAATCAGGACGATAAAAAAACAATAGACTTTACAACTATATTCACAACTTGGGTTCACAAATTAACTAAAGATAAATTGATTAACGAATTAGCCCGCCGAAATTTAGTAACAACAGGGATAGTGGTAGATCTAAAGACAAGGCTACTTAAATATTTAAAAGCCCTATGTAGAAGGATTGACAAGAATATGCCCCAGGAGACAATTATTAGACGTATTTTTAAGGGATTAAAGCCATCCATAGTCCGGTACAAAGGTATTATGGGTAACGAATCTTTGGCCAAGTTAAAAAATAATATGAAAAAATATGGAATAATTGAGTTCATGATAATAGGCGAAACTTCTAAATCCCCATTTGAAATTAAAACAGAAATTTTACAATCTAAAATAAAAGTAATAAATAAAGATAGTAACTCAAAAAATGCGAAGTTGATAAATTGCATCAGGAAATAGATAAGTTAAAAATGGCAAATCAACAATTATTATTAATAAATTCCGAGAAAATCAAACATAGTTTTGTAAGCAACCGACACAATAATTCACTACCCAACTATACTGATTATCAAAGATGGAATAATAATTATATTAATTGACGGTATAGACCACCATCAAAACTATATTTCGACAATAATTAGCAATCAAATAATACAAATCAATATAATCAACCGTCTCACCCGATCAATCAAAGAAATTCGAATAATAACTCACTCAATAATTATAAAGTCTCTAACCAAATGAAAACGTGTTTAATATGTTCAAAAACCGGACATTCTGATGAAGAATGTTATCACAGGAATAGACCACCCACAACTTCATGCCAGGTATGCAATAAATCCAGTCATACCGCTATGAGTTGTTACCATTTCTTCAATAAGTCAAAAAAATAATTAATAGGTCAAACTTAGTTGTCGAAAGTTCGCCTTCTACGACAGCACAAAATTCGATAAATAAAATAACACGCGCTAGATACGTTATACATAAATGCCTTATTTAATAATACTATAATACCAATCACACTTGACACGGGAGCCAATTTATGCTGTGACAAACAACAGCTCGTAGATTACAGCCATGAAATAACACCGACAACAACACGTTTGTTAGCTCTCGATAATAAACCGTTATTCACGATTGGATGTACGTGCATCCAAATAAAAATTTATAATTACAAATTCAATGTAAAAATATTATAATATTTGACGACTAGGTTATATAAAGATAAAAGATAAAAGAAAAAACGATATAATTGAAATAAACGACTAGATACTTAATTCGTCATTTGAATTTGCTATTGCATATTGCGTGTCCGCGGATCTTAAAATGAGTAAGGGTTTTGCGAAAACAATATATGAAACTTATGCCAATACTAGACCGGAATTGGTCAATTATAAATTGAAAATGAGAGATACTTTAATAAAACGTTGTGGGCCCAGGAAAATTGTTCATATAGTTACAAAGTTAAATTATTATGATAAACCCTTGTACAAAAATATTAAAACCGGGATAAAAAACTTGAAAAATGAAGCCGTAAAAAATAATCAAACAAAAATTGCAATGCCAACAATAGCCGCTAGATTAGATGGTCGTGATTAGACGTCTGTAAAATAAACTGGAGTCAGAATTTCAAAATTTCCATATCAAAATACATATTTATACACATTACACGGATGCCCATATTAACTAGTGCCCACACCAGTTGGAATCCACTGAAATTTATAATTGTATTCATACTCTTATACAACGTAAATAATATTATGTCCTAAAACTTAATATTGAAAAGATTCCCAACCGGGCTATAAAGCGGAAAACAGTGTCTGCAGGCGTGAATTGGTTAAAAGGAGTATGGGATGCTATAATTGATTAGGGGCGATAGTAAAATTTTCTGGGGAAATTTTTTTCTACAATATATGCTGTAGTCTACCTATTTCTGCAATACACATATTGTACTAATGAGTAATACTAGAGTACTATTAATGAGTAAGTACCTACTATGTTAAACTCCTATTAAATTCCGTGGGGTCTAATAAAATGTATTGAAATATGTACGTTTTTTTAGCCCCCCCCCCTTCAATGCAAATAATACATTTTAAATTTTTTTGTTTTTACCATTATTTAGTACTCAATTTGTATGGCCGGTTGTGGACTGTTTGCAAAAAACCCTTCATCCCCGAAAAACATGTTTTATCGTTAGTCAGTACATAAAATATAGATTTTTTTTCGCCAATCATTTAGTTTTAATGGACACAGTTTGTCTAGTTAAAAAATACAAATTTTAATTTTAAAACTATGTACTATATTATACTTATAATCACACATAACTTAAGGGATTTCTTTTATATGAACTGGTTTCTATTTTAAACCTTCCATCAACTCCCAGTCTCTTTGACAAAGTTTGCCATACGTATTGTAATGATCAACTGATGAAATGATATAATGGACTCGGTTCATATTGATCTGGCAGCCAGTCCATGTAGATTCGGCAGCTAGCCTAGAGCTACTTTTAAATCTACGGTTAGGCAAATGCATACTCCCTCCCCCCAAATGACGCCTCTAATGTCAATTTAAAAAAAAAAAACATAAGAGCGGGCGTCCGTATATATACTACCTAATTTAAGGGACGCCGCCCATTGTTGATTTAACAAGTCCTTCGAAAGACACGCGTTTGGAAACCAAACGTGGTTTCACCAAGTCTTGTTAGTTCTATCACCTTTACCGAGGGCACCTACATATTATTATTGCTTATTTATTCGTAAAGATAATGAGCCCCACTGAACAGGTTCGTATGAGGACAATTATATCATCTGCTTGCGGAAATGAGATAATAAATCAAAAGTAAAAATAACATATTCTAAACCAAATTCAAAAACAACTATCATCTAGTGTAATAGCCCAAACACATATAATATAATAAGAGCAGAAACTATTGATACGCGAAATTGTACATAAAGAATACGAAAATACGTAGGGACTCCGATTAGGAGACCCGACGATAAAAATAGTAGTAATCCAGTATTACTACAATACCAATAGATCCAAAATTAATCAACAAAACTTTCTTGTTATTTTTTAATAGGAGCTATTTTTCTGGTGAGAAAGTCGTTCACAGACATAAAAAATGAATATAAACTAGAATAAGTACACTACATAATTATAGTTTTTGCATACTAAACAGTAAACGTTGATTTTGTTAATTAGCTATAGATATCACTACCTATAGATATTATTAATATTACACGTATGAGGGTAATATGGTTTTGTAGGTAATTCTGTCGTTTTATTATTTTAAATATATCAGTAGATAAATTGTTATTTAAATTAATAATAAACATTTGATAGCAAATTATACTTACCTAAGCTCGTTGTTTAACAAGTCACCAGGACGTTTTTTAAAACCGTCGACCGTTATCAATTCGTGCGTAGTATCGAAAGCATCTTGGTTGGCATTATCATTGTTGTTTAAAGGAAACTCAAACCCTCTAAAGTATTCATAATTTTTAATTAATACATTTAATTAAATACATACATAATCGACGTTTACGTTTTATTTAGTTTTTTTTCGAACCTCCGTTTTAATTGCTCATTAAACTCTTGAAATATATTTCCCGATGATTTTGGACTATACAAACACATATTTGATGAGAATACAATATTAATTAAAATATAATTTATAACTTTTAAAAGCATTAATTTAAAAACTATTATTATATGTATACATACAGTATATTACAGTGTTATATGAACATTATAATATAACTTTTTACATAATTTATTTATTTTTATTTTTCTTTTCAATCGGGTTTTGGGTCAGTGGGACACGTTTCAACAGAGAACATTTTTTTCATTTTTCAAAATTTTCAAAATAGAAGTTTTGTAAAAAAATATTATTTTAGAAATTTGAATGTACCATACATTCATATTTGATCGGTAGTTTTTGAGTAATAGCCGTTTTAATTTGAAAAAAATTGATGTAAAAACAATTAATTTTCAATAGAATAGGTACGTTACACAACAAGGAATCACAACCAGCATAGTAATTCCTTATCTTTTATTTCTCCCCTTGATCTTAATTGATTGAGGGGTTTCTGATCTTCTAGTTTGGGGTTGAGTGTAGTCTTAGGACTCTACCTTAGAAAAAAAGACAGTTACGAAATCAACAACATTAAAGCCTCGGATAAAAACTGAAACAAAGACTAGACTATGGAAACACCCATGAAACATAATTAATCATAAAAATAAGGAGCTTTTATAGACCTGAGAAATCTCAGAACATAGTGGAGGGACAAAATTTAAAAAAGAGCCTTACAAAAAGTACGGTGGCTAGGTATAGGACAAATAGACGTAGAACATAACTAGACTGCTAGCTAATGAGGCGAAAAGAATAGGTCTTTAAATTAACATCAATAAAACCAAAATAATTGAATTACTCTAAAATGATGAAGACCCCGGGGACACAGTACAGTTATTGCACGAGAAAGTAGAAGACTTTAAGTACTTATGTGCAACTCTAAGTACGAAAAATGACTAGGCCAAAGAAATAGGTAATTGGATAAGTAAGTCAGAAAAAGTGTTTTTCGCATTGTTAAAACCCTTCAAATCTAAAATCTTGACACTTGGCATAAAGATTTCTCGTATAAAAGTTATTCGCTATGCTCCGAATCTAAAAAAAATACCCCGATATAGTGAAACTAATAGATCGTTAGCTACACTCCGAATCTAAAATACATCAAAAATAATATTTTATAAAACATGTCTAAAGGTTAAATTTAATTAAAGTAGGTATGTATATAATTTTATATTATTACCTCGAAAAAGCAGTACGGTTTTTTGTCAAACCACAACTCATCCTAAATATTTCTCTCAACGCCATGATCCACAACTTATCGTTATTCTCCGCTTTGTATTAATTAGCTTGAAAAGCTAAAAACTGTTGAAAGTATAGTGTTGTTTGTTTTTTGCTCTTTCAAGTTTTATACAAACTGACTATAATATTATATTATATAATAAATATAAAACTATTTATTGAGTAAATGAAATCTATATTTCCCTGACAACGCACAAACAGTAAATTTTGACTATAATATTTATTGTTTGACACGCATATTAGCAAAATTTACTTTGTCTCAGCATCTGTGCCAGAATACGCTGCTCTTAAGATCTATTTTAAGCATAATCAATACGCGGAAATGGTGGCTTGATTAGTATAATGTTTAAGAATTATATGCGACAATTCCATCCGAATTGCACGCTGGTTATTTTTTGGGNTACTCACTAGTTAGGTCCCAAATTTGTGTGTGTACACTGTACATACTAGTTGTTTAAAAGCTAAACAATATTTCCAAATGGAATCCACATCTTTTCAGAGTTATAGAAGAAAAAAAGACTCCCTAAGATAATAGGGACGGGTGCAGCTTCTGTTATAGGCAATTTTTTTTCGAAAGCAATGGTTTATCAGTGCTTTAGAAAAAACGATTCTGAACGTAGTTCAGTTGAACTAGTAATGATTTGTCAACAATATATATGCTATATTATAGTAAAATAATTAAATAGGCTTTATATATTTTCTTTAACAATATTTGTTTAATGTTGTACTGATTTTTCCGGTTTTCCTACAATTTTCCTGTTTACCGATGTTTTTTTCTAGTTTCTCACATTTCCTGGGAAAAATCCTGAGAAAATAAAAAAAATAACCTCTTTAAAGTACCTTTTAAAGTAATTGTTGCAGCATATCGGTTCGCCAGAAATGATGTCCATCGCGATCACAATATACTATACATCCAGGACGAAATCAAGAAGTTCGCCAACAAACATATGAATAGACTGGAGTTGCACACCAATATAGTTGCTAAACAACTGCTCGATAACTCACAAAATATCAGGCGCCTCAAACGCTTGATGCTCTACGACTTAAAATAAATACGACAAAAATAATGAACATCATATCGGACAATTCATTTATAATTTATATTTACTCGCCAACAATATAATCGTCTGTTTATATTAAAATACTATTTATTATATTTTGAAATTAAATAGAATTTGTGGTTATGCTGTATAAAAAAAATGTTTACTATTTATACCATATGTAAACATTAATTGTTTTTAAACAAAAAAAATCCCCGAGAAATTAATTGAAAAAGCACTTCATAAATTTTGTATTAATTTTCAACTAAACATAAAAGACCTAATCTGGATGTTTGGGAGGGGGGGGGGGTTGGTCTTGACTTCCCCACTCCTGGATCACCGCCTGCGTAAAAAAATATAAAAGTAACGGCGTGTCGTCTGCGAGCGACGACTATAATACGGTACAAGCGCTCTCCCACTGTCGAGTGCCCTCACTCACCGATAGGTAAAACAAAAATTTAGCACGGGTAACGCCACAGATAATAATCTAAATGTTTAATTTATTGGCTTAACGTAAATTTAAAACGTCTCTGGAACAAATCAATTTGTTACAACGACCTTTCACGATCCGCACGCATCATACTCAATTAGTTGAATAATTTTACCGCTAGAGCGCGCGGAGAGCAAAAAGCTAACTAAGATGTAAGAAACATCAAAGTTCTACGTCTAAACTTTCATGTATCCGGAATTTCAGTATCCAGGAGTTTTGCGCAAACCTGCCAACTACCAGTGACCCAAATCCAGACCAAAATCGCCACTGGATGGTCTCAAAACTACAATTAAGCAAAATACTCTGCCACGGACGACCAAACCAGACAATGTACATATATAGGTCGGTCAAACGGCGTCTACGGGCTCTGACCCCCTCATACGTTCTCTCTCGCTTTACCTAGTCCGGCGTAGATCGTTTCGCCAGCGACATACGGAGCTACAGATGCTTCTAGAAGTCTACTGCGCATTGTCGTAAAACCGTAGACGTTATATCGGGAATTGAAATTATGATTTGTCTCGCTATACCGACATTGACGAATCTACCCGTTTAACCGGTAATCCACTGATACCGTGTTTGCTGTGTAACCGTAAAGCGGATCGTGAAATGTCTAACGGCATCGGATTTATTACAGAGTGTAATTAAGGTGCTCACAAACCGGAGCGGTTAGTGTCGCCGAAAATTTGTCGTTTTTCACCAATTTTAAATTGAAGACGAACTCGTGGCTCATAGTTATATTAATTGGTTCGCTGCGGTATGTTATTACTGCAAGACTTGCAGCGAAATAATTTTCGTTCGATGCCGTGCACTATTATATTTCATTTATCTACCTCGGTAAAATGAATTTCCAAACGGGTCTGCCAATAACCAGATAGGACTTTTGATCGAACGAATTATACGTGTGTTTGATGGCGGATTACTGTTGAATTCTAAATACGAATTTACGTCTAGTCCGAAAATATTAATTATGTTATAATTTTATTTAATGCACTAATCATAATGAATATTCACCGGTGGTCAGTAGGTATCTGTGTCTAAACGTGTATTTATGATACCGATATGATGGAAACATATATCATGAGCAATTCAAATTGCATATAAACGAATGACTACGGGTATATTAGCAGCCATTTCGGATCGATTATATCGTACGATGCGATGATTAATAAATTAAACAGGTATTTAATTTATTGAAAGAAGCTTACATTAACATTGTAGCCTAGAATTATTTTATACTAAAATTGAGCTAAAAACAGGTGGCATATTATACATCCAATATTAAAGGGAAGGAAAACTCATAGACGTTACCGTTGTCCATTAGCAGAGTTTTTGTTATACATATAATTTTCTTTGAACGAGGTCTCTGTGTATGTTTTGAACGTTTTGTTCAACTATTTGGTTCAAGTGTGTACTATCTCGGATATTTTATCGGTTGGCGAACTTTTGTTTTTTTTTTTTTCAATGTGGCATTCATTTACGATGTAACAATGATTTAAAAATTAAAATTTTTTATAGTATTTTACGTACTCTTGGCCCTTGGGTTAAATTACACGATGTTGAATATATTTAAATGAAATATGTATCAAACAGATTACGATTATATACGATGCGATTGTAATTTATAATTGTTGGTAATTTTGAAGTAGCGTAGACAGTAAATAGTAAGTTAACCATTTTTATTAGTGTTCATCAATCTTCATGCTTTATTGGCTACCATGAAAAAGTACCAACAGTCAATTCTGTTAGTGAGAAAAATTATTCTCGCTGTAAAGTATTTTTGTTATTGTTTATTATTAAAACTGTAATGCAAAGAAAAATTAATTCAAATAGTATCTATCGTAAAAATACGACCTACTATAATAATCGTATAAAAGAAAGGTCATGAATCATAAAAATATAATTATAATATATAACATTTATAAAGTCAACATGTAATATTTAATCAAAATTAATTACAGTATTACCTACCTATATTTTATATTTTTTCGTTATTAAAAAAAAATGTTCAAGGTAATCAACTATTTAATTAAAATAATAAAAATAATGTATGATAAAAATCAGTGAGCGTTAGGACAAATTGTAACAAAAAAATGGTCGAAATAAACCTAGAGATATATACTTTCCATCAGGGAGTTGAGATTTGGAAACAATTTTAGACTCTTCCAGTACAAATCGTTAGGGAGTCAAAATCTACGGTCACACCGGTCCATAGTTTTAATTTTTTTACCAATAGGTATCAAAATTCTATTATTTATTTATTTTTTTGATAAGAAGTTGTACAATAAGGTACTAAGATGCACTTTTCCACTAGCCTACGGTTAACATTTAATATTTATAATATAATCAAATAGTCAAATAGGTACATAGTAAGTTATAAATGAAATAATCAAAGCTCTTATTAATGTTCATAAACTTTTTATTGTGGACTTATAATACATACTTATAATAATATCTAAGTTCCACAGGTATTCAATTTTTAAATTCATCAATTTCACTATCATTTACACAGTTTACACAAGTTAATTCTTGTTAGACAAATAAAAATAATAATGCATTTATTCTATCCTGTGTCATGGTACATCTATGTTTGTTTTTTTTTCAATATTAAGTTTGGAAGAACTCTTCTCACAAACACAAACTTGTAACAGGGACTATAAAAAACATTTTTAGATGTAGAAAAAAATTATTTTTTATATTAGACAGGTTTATTAGTTCTATACTGGTAAAATCTATAATCTATAATAAGATATTTATCTATATACTTTACTAAATAAAAAAACAATTTCGATAATTTGTTTTATCTATAATGGTCATTTGTGGAAGTATAATTTTACCGAAGCCCATTATTCAATATTTCCGGGTCACGGTAGTCCCAAAGAAAGTTCAAAAAACTAGCAAATGCTGCCTCNAATTTAAAATTCTAAAATACACCATGCATGTTTAACACCATATAAACCAAAATGACGGAAAAATTATTTTCTTAAGAAACACTATCGTTGACGCTCAAGAATTAAACACAAATTATATGTCTAGTATAGAAATTTATTTTATAAAAGTGAATATAAATTTTGAACACAATATATTACAAACATTTATGTCAAAAAATTCCAATGACATAATTATAAAATATGACATATCCCGATTCGATTAATGAATATTGATTTATAAGTCTTATCAAATATATAATTAGACGTAATGAAAAAAGTGGATCTAGTGTTGATCATGTTTTTATGAAATCTAAATGATTATCTAATTTAAAAACGTAGGGGGCTAATTAATTATTTAGCGTTTTCAATTTCGAACTGACTATCGTTGAAAAAATATTATGTTTGCGACGATTACAAAAAGAACCATAGGGGACATAGAAGACCACTTGTGAAGTATTGCGCCTGTTATTATTTTGACTAGGTATATATTTTAGATGTTTAATTTTTATTTATATTCATGTGACGAGAATATTTATCTCAATACGTCATAGGTACTGAAGACAAAAGTGTCAATGATTTATTTACCGTTTTCGCCGCATTGAAAACCTATACGATAATATATTAAAAAATAATATTTTTATTCGCGGTGAATATTGTTTCTTCGGTGAATCGTGTTCGCGATCCGTTTATACAAAGTATACACATACAAAACAAGACGAATAAGTGTATATGGACAGAGGTTATTTTAGTTAACTGAACGTTTGTGTTTTGAATAAGAATATAATTGTATTGTTTTTGTTTATTAGTGTTTTATTCTTTCATTTGTTGTCGACTTGATTTAACAGTCATAACTTTTTCGGCGGCAGCGGTGGCATTCGAACCCATACCTTCAAAATAAAGAAACCGATGCAAGAGTCACAGGAATCGGCGAAGTAATTAATTAATTAGTAAAGTGATTATGAATACATCAGTTTATAGACAGCTGCTCATCATCAGCTTCTAAAGGCTAAGCCTTGTTGTTGTAGCCATACATGTCTGTCAAATGCTGTCCTCTTGAGATTTTGGTAAGAGGTAACACCCATTCGTCTGAAGATTTCTTCAAAGAAGGATTTACGCGGTCTTCCTCTGGATCTTTTTCCCTCTATTTTTCCTTCCATAATGATAGTAATAAACTCATTATTTCTAAGTAGATGTCCAATTAGCTTTATTGTTCTTTTCATTATTGTGTTCATTATTGTTCTTTCTTCATTGATCTCGTTCAGCACTTCTTCATTCGTCTTATGTTCTATCCAGCTTGTTCTAGTCATTTTCCTCCACATCCACATTTCGATAGCCTCTAGTCTATCTTTTTCATACTTTCCTATTGTCCAAGATTCACAACAATATAGTAATATACTCCAAACGAATTTCTTTCTTGATCTTATACTTAGATGTTTATTAGTAAGAAGTGTCCTTTTTTTCTCAAAAGCGTGTTTTGCTAATGTAATTCGTCTTCTTATTTCCTTCGTAGATTTGTTGTCATCAGTTATCAAGTTACCTAAGGAGCAGAATTCGTTTACTTGTTGTAATTGTTCATTGTTAAGCGTGTAATGTTAGTATTTGTTATAACTTTACTTATAACCATAACTTTTTTTTTTTGTAGTTAATTTTTAGTTAGAACTTATCTAGAGATGATTCAAGTATATGAAGCATCAAACTCATTTCTTCCTCGCTGTCAGCTAGGAGAGCTATATCATCTGCAAAGCGGATGGAGTGAAACTGTTTCCCATTTATCGATATTCCTGTAGTGTGTTCTTTCATTTCATCTATTGCAAGTTCAAATAACAAATTAACCAAGTATGGAGACGGATGGCAACCTTGCCTTACTCCTTAACGAATTTTCGCTTGTCTCTTGCTTCCATTTACATCTATTTCAGTGGTTTGACCTTTATACAAGTTCAATATTAAGCGCCTGTCTTTCCAATTAATTCCGGCTTTCCTTAAAGTGTTAAATAAGAGTTTCCGGTCTATTTTGTCGAACGCTTTTTCCAGGTCTACAAATGCTATAAGACAGCTGCTACTGTCGCTTTTTATCGTTTGTAAGTCTTTTTTTTTGTATCTTCATATTTGATCCTATAACACAGTCTGAATGTGAGTTCCGTCTCAATAACCTTTTTTTTATACCAATTCCGTTCCTAATAAGGGAAATGAAAAAAAGAAAACGGAAAAGGAAGGTTAACTAAAAAATTACAATACTACTGTATAGTACAATGAAATATTATAAATCCAGACACATAGGCGCTCAAATAATGACTGGAAAGTTTAAGAGTTAAAGAGCACTTATTATCTTAATTTCCAAATAATATATAATTGTTATCGTAGTCGTACATTTTATACTATATTTATACTTTGGTAAAATGAAATAAAACAAATCGCAAATTAAAAAGCGTACGCGTTGAACCGCATTGAAGTAGGTAGTACCATCTAGAATCAAAATAGATTTTGTGGAAAAATCTATGCCACAATAAAGGTCTCTTGTAATCTCTTGGTTTGGCTACTCCCCCCCACCAATAGAAAATCCAAAAAAATATTCAAACATTTAGCAAGTACTTAGCACAGTTAGTTTTGAAGTTCACACGACTTTCCTTCTACCGGTAAATAAAAAAAATTAATGGCAGAAACACGTAAATCTTAACATTTTTTATTTTTTTTAACATAGATAAAAATATAATATAGTTTAAGTGATTTCCTTTCCCATATTATTTTTTTTTCAACTGTATTATAATCTGGATTCAATAACGTAAATTCGCGTAGGTAAAAATATTCAAAATCCTAAGTTCTCGAATATTGCACTTTTCCTAACACCGTCAGTGGCGGCGAGATTTCGGTAGCAAGGTACATTTCTGTACTGCAAATAGTAGTCATGTTCCCAAATGTCATTTCCAAAATAACAAATAAGTCCTGCATACAAAAACAAATAATTCAATTAATATAAAAACATAAGAATAATTATTATTTTATATATAATATTATTATCAAGGCATTTGTATACTATCACTACACTTTTTGATAACGCTAATTTAAATAGCCAAGAAATTATAATTATAACTGGTATAAATACTCTAAAATTTTATTACCTTTATTCTAAAGCCGTGATTAAAAATCACCAATTACAAATTTCAAGTGGGAAAGAAGACGAAATACCTATTGCTCTCCCCCCCGTACAATACGCCACTGAATAAAGACTAATATACGTATTTTCTGAAAATTAAAAATAATGAATCGTTAAACTTTACTGTTTTTCCAAGATTGTTGTTTAAAAAACTTAACAAAAAATTGATTACTGATCTTCTGACACAACCAGACAATTATTGATTTCAGAAAATGCAACAAATGTATTAATTTTTGAATATAACATTTGCTAGAAAAAAAAATTGAAAAATAAAAAGTAATGAAATCGATATTGCCGTATGTACATATCCTTTTATCCTAATGATTGTTCTGGTTATTTTTAATTTTGATTAAAAGCACTCGGAAAGAAAAATAATAACCCCCAAGTACACCAAAACTAAAAATCCAAAATTATTCAAAAAGGCATCATGTTATTATTTGATTGGAGCTAGATTTCTGGTAGTAAAGTTACTGACAAACACAAAAATTAGCATTTGTAGTAAATCCAATAGGAGGTACATTCCTCGATGTTTAACATAAAAAAACAATTTAAAATTAATTTGATCTTTAACTTTGGGTTTCATGCATATCCTTGGATGTAATCAAATACCAGCCAACCCCATCCCACACCTTGAATTGAAACAAATACGGAAGATCGTGGTTTTTTTAAATTCTTCCAATGGGAAACGCGTATTTCTTGTTTTGTTTTGATTTGTGTTGAACTCCCATGCTCTCAAAACGCTCTCTGCAACCTTTGGAGCAGGCGTGCCATAAGTATGGATTGGGGCTCCCTGGATCCAATAGAAATTAAGTAAGTACATTAAGTCTCATTTTCATTCATCTCAATGTGATCATGGTGGCGGTGCAACTTCCTGTTTGCTTTCAACACAAAGTACAAAACCTTTTGTAAAAGCTTTCAAATATAGCGTTTTGTTATTCAACTAAAGACAATGAATTATCAAATAATTATGATGCGTTTTATTCTATTATTTAAATTAATTTTTATTAGACCAATAAATATATAGTAAGACTAATGATTATAAATTTACAAGACGGTTGGTTTGGTAGGATGAGGTGTTAGACTCTTCCAAAACATTGTGTGATTGATACGGCCACCAATATTAAATTTGAGCACTTTTATTAAGTCAATTATGTTCAATAATTCTTTCTCAATAGACATGGGCATAAAACTTTCCAAAAAGTCTTGTGATACGGTGCTCCTTAAATATTATTTTATCTANCCAGGATAAGCGTTGCTGTATAAATTATACTTCACTAAAAAATTAAAAACACATACCACACAGTACTTATCAACAGCTGTAATATGGGAACATTTTTCTTCATTATCTCCATCAGATTTGTTATCGGAGTTATATTCAGTGTAGTCAAAATTTGTATTTCGTATCGGGATAGAAATCGGGCTTTTTATAGCATCGTAGAACACAGAAATATAATGAGCTAATACAAAGCTCTTCACCCTTATCTGTAAAAGTTTAAGGGAAATATACATTATATATAAATTTAATTAAATTCCAAGCAAAAATAATGAATGGGTAATAAATTTATATTACGAAGGTTGACACATGATTAGTTATTGGTTGTCTATATTATAGGCTTCACCAAAAACATGTCAAAATAATTATTTATTAAATTAAATATTTTATCTGTATTGTGACTTGTTATGATGCCGGGGTAATTATCATGGAACCAAATTCGGACTAGCCAATTATTGCATTTATTTAATAAAGAAAAAACGTGCACAATAACATTTGACATACACTTTAGGGAACCCCAAAGCGATAACCTTTAAAACCTACCCCTTTGAAATTATTAGTAATACAATTAATAATGATAAATGTGTAGGTAGATATAATATAGCCCATACTATGACTATTAAAGTTATTTTTCATAATATTTTCGTTTACCGAAAATTCATATTAAAATAGTAAATTATAAGTATATTAAAAACCTCATTCAATAATTTGTATTATTCTTTGGACGAAAATTAACTTAATTTAGATACTTTTGAATAAAATTAACTTACGTTAACTTAAGTTAACAGGTTAATCTTAAAATTAAAGTAACTTATTAAGTTAAAGTTAATTTGTCAAAAAAGTAACGAGTTAATAAACTTAATTAAAATTAACTTAACGTTTTAACTTAATTTTAACTTTTAACTTGTTAATGCCCAGCCTTGCTTTTTAAGGTGCCTTTTTTTTTTTTTACTTCATCAACTTAGTAGCATCAAATTTTAAACCCTTATAAATAGTAGGTAGGCAGTTGTTCATAAGCAGCATTTTTTTAATCCCGTTTAGTGCACTTCTTATTACGCACATCCCATAATTCTGGCAACTATTTTTATTCAGCTATAAAATCACACAGGATTTGTTTTTCTGTACTCGAATCACTCGTACCTGTATTTCGGCTCCCGTCACCCATTAGCTGCGAAAAATGTTCTGAAGAACTACCATTATCTACCACACACGGTCAATATCTTTATCAATAAATAAATACTGACGACTGGATATCCAAATTTTTCATCAGTATCGTTTATCTATACTGACAGTACATCAGAACTCACGTTGCACGATCAATAATACTGTCCGCATCCAAAATACCGTCAGTAATATTGATCGTGTGAGGGCCGCATAGGAAAACGAAACGTTGAAGCGCGTTGCAGTCGTTTCGTAATCGCCACCGTTAATCGATCGCCGCCGACAGCGCACTATAAATACGGCGGACCGCAGCTGCTCGCTTTCATTTCTACGATGACGGCCGAGATGCTCAGACGTCTCTCTCATGGCTATTGTCACAACTCCGTCGGTCAAGTTAGGTTTGTCAATTTCGTCCACGTTTTAGCAATCGACACTGAATAAAACGGCACACATTGGGAAATACTTCATACAGAATAGTTGTTGCGTTGTGTTTATTTAAGTATTGTAATACTTATAAATATGGGGCAATTCGAATATAAAAAACTTGACTGGAATACAAATTCAATGTTCCGATAATCGACAACAGGGAGAGAAGATTATAAAATATACTTTATCTGTGTATAGTTTTAACTGCTTACCTATTATATAAACTGTATAGAACTCCTGGAGGACGAAGCAAACAAAGAGAATATTACGATTACACAAAAATGTTTTATCAAAGCGGGTGAAACGTTTTTTTCTAGATCCGGGACTAGTTTCTCCACTATCTCGAAGGACGTAAATATCGAGGACACTGGTTTGATCAAAACTAACAATGTTATTCCCCAGATTCTAAGGTCCAACATAAACAATAAACTATTTCCGTATACATTAAAACAAATAGACCCTCTCTCGTATACGTAACATCTGCGGGAAAACTAGAATTGGAAGAAATAAATACAAGAAAAAGAAAAATTGATTATTTGTCAAATACAATCTCCATTAAAGAGGAGCATATGCATTTGTTAGAAAAAGCACACGCGGTTTCGTAATCGCCACCGTTAATCGATCGCTGCCAACAGCGCACTATAAATACGGCGGACCGCAGCTGCTCGTTTTCATTTCTACGATGACGGCCGAGATGCTCGGCTTTACCTAACCTTTCCTTTTTTTTTTTTTTTTTTTTCCATCAGCAATACTCCAGTACACTTAGGCATTACTTTGGGTGCACTGGCCGCTATCGTTTATTAACAATTTAAATACAAATAAATGTGGCTACGCCACGTCACTAGGAAAAGGCCTGTTTACCCCTACGGTGGGGCAGGCTAACAACAAGTAGTTACAATAGACGAAAAAAAAAAACAAAAAATAAAAATGAAATGATAATACAAAAAAGGGTTTTGGCTGGATGGCGCTACAACAATCCTTCGATCTGCCGCCTGCGCTCGTCCTCCCTTGCTACCATGATATGATTTAAGAACCTCCTTACCGCTTCCCTCGACCTTTTGGACTACAGCATTGCTCCCACCACCGTCTCCGGAGCGAGGTCGCCACCGATGTCGATCTCCAGCTTCCTCCTCTCCACAACGGAACGGAAGAATGCGTGCTCAGCATCGTCAACAGCGGCCTGGCAGTCCGCACAACTGGCATCCGGTGCTTTACCAATCCTGGACAAGTATTGGCCGAAACACCCGTGCCTCGAAAGCATCTGCGTGAGGTGGAAGTCCACCTGACCCCAGCCTCTGCAGATCCACTGCCGGACGTCGCCGATCACCCTCCTGGTCCACTGGCCCTTCCCCGTTTGCCGCCACGCCTCCTGCCACCTCCTGAACACTTCCTCCCGGTCCTCTGCGTCCCTTGTCTCGCTTCTCGGCTCCGTGCGCCTTGCGTGCCGCCGCTACCTCTCCTCCGCCAACAGGTGAACGGGGATCATGTCCACGATGACGAGTACGGCCGGCGTGGACACCGTCCTATACGCCATTGCCACCCTCAGGGCGACCGTCCTCTGGGGCCGTTGGATTACCGCGATGTTTAATTCGAACACCATGGCCCCAGCCCAGACGGGAGGCGCGTACAGGGCAACGCTGTCCACCACCGACACCAGGAGCCTCCGTTTCCTCTGCTGAGCGCCCCCGACGTTAGGCATGATTTGCCATAGCGCCATCGCCGTCTTTTGCGCCCTCGCCGCAGCCGCTTGTAGATGGGCCTTGAACCCCAAGGTCTTGTGGAGCTGGACGCCGAGGTACTTTATCGCCTCCTCCGTGCGAATAGGCACCCCGTCGATCGCAAAGGCGGGCGGGGCATAACCCCTCTTAGATGTTAAGATCACAGCCTCGGATTTCTCCGTCGAAAGCGCCAGCCCGTTTTCCTTCATCCACTCTGCAACCCCGGTGAGGGCGTGGTTGCCGACGTCCTCCAGCGTTCGTGTGTCGTGCCCGGTGGCCACGACGGCCAGATCGTCGGCGAACGCCACGAGCGACACTGACGACACTCCCGCTACGTTCCCGCCGGGGTCTACTTCGAGAAGATCGTCGTATAAAATATTCCACAGGAGCGAGCCCAGGACCGAACCCTGCAGGACGCCGCACCTAAGGGTCGTCGTGACGCCGTTGGACCGCAGGGTCCTGCCGCTCAAGTAGCTCCGGACGATCTTCGCGACGTAGACCGGGGTGTTCTTCCTCCTGAATGCCCCGTCGATCATATCCTATCTCGCCGAATTGAAAGCGTTCTTTACATCCAGGGCGACAACCGCGCAGAGCTCCCGTTTATATAGAGGTGGTGTCGGTCGTTGAAACCTCCGCCGTCCTCGATAACTTCTTCGATCCTTCTTTTTATCAGCCGCTCAAAAAACTTGCCCACCGAGTCCAGCAGGCAGATCGGCCGGTACGCCGACGGACTGTCGAGAGGCTTGTCGCCCTTCCGGAGAAGCACCAGCTTTGCTAGTTTCCCCCACTCGGGGAACTCGCTTTCCTGTAGGCATGCGTTGAACAGCCCCCAGAGTATATCTGGCCGGCGACGCGCTAACGCCCCGACGACTATATCCGGCACGCCGTCCGGGCCCGGAGCCTTGCCCCTCGGTAGGCACGCCCCGACACTGGCTACCTCCGCGCAGGTGATCTCCGGGACTCCATGGTGCCCTCCAGAGCAGGCCAGTTGGCTGGAGTGGGGACCGTCGAGAATAGCGTACCGACTATATTCTCCATTCTCCCGGGGATCGCCCGCCTGCCGTGCAACTTCTTGTTGATGAGCTTGTACGGGAGGCCTCACGGGTCGTTGTCGACCTGTCGGCACAGCCCCTTCCAGCACTCCTTGCTGCTCCGGATCGCTTTCCTCAGCGCGGACTGGTGGGCCCTGAACTCGTCCCTCGCGGCTTCTGCCTCTTCCGGCGAGGCCCTTGACCGGCGTCTGGTGAGCCTCCTCCTGGCTTGTAGGCAGGATTTCCTGAGCTCCGCGATCCGTGGAGTCCACCAAAAGACCGGCCTTTTCCCTCCCCTATACCGGCCTGACGGCATACTTGCCGCGCACACGTCATTAAGAATGACGCCAACCACCTCCGCGCCGGAGGCCGCATCGACGAACGTTTCCGGGACACGCACAGAGTCGATGGCCTCCTGGAGCTTCTGCGGGTACAGCTTCCGCCAGGACCATCTCCTCTCCGGGGGAAGCGCGCATACGGCGGGTCTGTCGGCCACGTCGAACACTATGTAGTGGTGCAGGGACCCGGTGTAATCGTCCAACACCCTCCAGTCGGCCGCGGGGTTTAACGACCGGGACACGAAAGACACGTCGATGCAGGACGATGAGACGCCGGTCCCATGCGCTCGAGTGAACGTCGGCCTGCCGCCTCGGTTGCACACCGCGAGGTCGAGGCTGGCCGCCCAATCGACGAGGGCGCGGCCTTTAGCGCCCTCGCGACTGTCACCCCACTCCGGTGATTTTGCGTTAAAATCGCCCGCGACGACGACTGGGACTCCCGAACTCCTGACGCTGCTCTCCAGTCTGAGCAGGAAGTCCTCAAACCCGGCAAAGTCCGTGTTGGGTGACCAGTAACACGCGTAGTACCGGTGACCCCCGCACGTGACCCAGCGAAAGCCGTCCTCGACACCCGGGTCCGATTCGGTGAGAGCGAGTTGTGGGTTGGCGATCACGACCGCCGCCCTGCCGCTGGAATCGCGGAACTAGCCCTCCTCCTCCGGTTTGTTTCTGTACGGCTCGCCGACGATCAGAATGTCCGCCTTGAGCGCGACGGCCGATGCTTCCATCAGGTCATGGGCCGCCCTACCTCCGTCCACGTTGATCTGGAGGACGCGCACCATTAGGGATTTGGACCCGTACCCTCAGCCTCGCTCGGTCCCGATCGCCGCCGCTGCAGGATCCTGAGGAAGGCGCTCCTCTCATCGGTGGTGGCTTCACACGCAGCCGCGCGGTGGCCCTCCCTGCCGCAGTGCAAACAGGCAGAGGCCCTGTCCGGCCCGGTGCAACCGCTCGACAAATGCCCGAAAGCGAGGCACTGGAAGCATCGCGTCCTGTCCTCACGGATACGGACCCTACAGCTCACCAGGCCGACCCTGACTCTTCCACCAGCTTGCCAGCGACCTCTTTTGCGACCCGGATAAAGGCGGCCTGGGCCCCACCGAACTGCTGCCGCATGCTCACCACGTTGATCGCCTCGGGTTCGGTGCCGGTGGCATCGCAGAGCACGTTAGCGACCTCCTCCTTCTTCGTGGTCCACTGGTCCAAGTCACTAACCTCCACCATCGCCATGGTCTTCAGTGATCTTACAGGGACCTCCTCGCCCGCTGACCTAGCGACTTCCGCCCTGACCGTCTCGACCTGGGCGGTATCTCCCCGCACCTCTATCAGCAAGCAACCCGTCCTGCACTGCCTCATGCCAATGATGTGGTCTCCGATCACCTCCTGTCTGACGCCGGACCGAATCTTTTTGGCCAGTTCCGGGTACTCTTCCCGGCTAACCTTAACCATGACGGCTGCGGCCCGGTATGCCCGCCTTGGGGCCACTGCCGGGCCTGCTGTCGCCGTCGCTTTTCCCGCACGGTCTCTGGGCCTGTTTCTTCGGACGACGTCCGTCCAGGAACCACCTGCCGTCTCCTCGGCTTGAACGCCAGCATAGTCATTTTCTGCCGATGCCGGTCCCGCCGCCGCCTTGACTTGCCCTGTTGGTTTTTGAGCACGAGCCTTTAGCAGAGAGATTGCTACCCGCTGCGCCTTCAGCTCCTCGCCGATGGAGGAGATAGCCCGGATAATGTCACCGCTTCTACCCAGGTCTTCGACCTCGTTTCCGGTCGCCGGATCCTTGCTCACGACAACCCTCCTGATCTCTTCGAGCTGGGCCGACTGCTCCGTCTTGATCTGAAACCTCGTCTGTTGCTCCTTCAGCTCCGTGATCTTCCGCGACGCGGCATCTGAGGACCGCACCATTCCTAATGGCCTTAGCCGTTCTGAAGAGCAAAACAGTTTATGTATTAAAGAAACAAAAAACATATAGGATATGAGCCAGGACAATGACATGGTCCAGTGATCCTCCCGGTTAACTCCTAATCGCATCCTCTGTCGAACGACCGGCCCGGAAGCCAAATTGGTTCTCTGACCTGCCGTTCGGAACGCTGTCGAGATGCTCATTCAGCCGCTGGAGTAACATCCTCTCGAATAGTTTCGCCGTAGTGCCGAGCAAACTCAGTGGCCTGTAGCTTGATGGGTTATCGTGTGGTTTCCAGGCCCCTTTGTGGAGGAGCACCAGCTTCGCCTTCTTCCACTCCCGCGAGAAGATCCCTACACTAATTAAAGACCTCCAGGACCATCCTGGAAATTTGGCCCACGACCACCTTCAGCAGCTCGTTCGGGATGCCATCTGGGCCCGCTGCCTTCTCCGACGGCAAACGCTTAGCAGCGGTTAGCAGTTCCTCCATGGTGAATGGGCCACCCACCTGTCCGTCCTCTCCTTGACCTTTTTTTTTTT
>CABPRJ010001964.1:56836-140868 GCA_902439185.1 Cinara cedri | reverse complement strand
TATCTATTATCAATTTTATACGAAGCAATGGACTGAATCATAGACAATTTCAAAGTTTTTTGATTGAAATTAATGCAGACTATGGTGATGTATTGCACTACACCGCAGTTAGATGGTTAAGCAGAGGTCGTGTACTTGAAAGGTTTTTCATGTTACGTCAGGAAAAATATAATTTTTTGAAAGAAAAAGGAAAGGACGCTTCCCTGTTTGAAAATCAAACTTGGATTTCTGAACTGGCTTTTTGTGTTGACATATTGAAGTGTATAAATGAAATCAACATAAAACTACAAGGTAAAAATCAACTTATTCCTGATATGTGGTTTCATATTAAATCTTTTGAAATAAAATTGAAAATATTACGGTCTCACATTGAAAAAAAATGAATTAACACATTTTCCTAATTGTAAAAAACTTTTTGGATCGTCAGAATTTTCATTATTAACAGTTAAATTTGTTGAAGCTATTTCGATACTTCAACAAGAATTTAATATTCGATTTCAAGATTTCAAACGACATTCACAGTATTTTCAACTACTCGCCAATCCGTTTAATATTGATGTTGAAGATGTACCTGTTGAGCTTCAAATGGAAATAATAGATTTGCAGCCACAAAGTATCTTAAAAGACTCATTCAAAGCATCGCCTTTACTTTTTTTCGTTGAACTTCCTGCATCATTTTCAAAAATTAAAAATATAGCTGCAAAATACTTCAGTATGTTTGGATCCACTTACGTATGTGAACAGGCTTTTTCTCATATGAAAAAAATTAAAAATCCATACCGTTNCCAGCACAAGTAATTTTAATGTGGAAATCGAAAAAATAATAAACAATATTCAACAACAAAAATCACATTAAGCTTATTAAGCAGTTGTAATTTCCATACTTTTATATTATAATTATATTATTAAAAACTGTAATTTTATTTTTATGTTCTATTAATCTATTATTTTAAAGTTTTAAACAGTTATTTTTTTTCTTAGTAAATAATTTGGAATACAAAACTTTTATTTTTGTCTGGCCCGCGAACTTTTTTTAATTTATGAATGTGGCCCGGGAGTCTAAAAAGGTTGCCGACCACTGATCTAACACGTATACAAGTTACAATTTGAATTTATAACTGTATAGAAATTATACGTTTCTTGTCTCTAATACCTATTAATTGTACCTACCGGCTACCCGTAACCCCAAAAAAAGGTTGCAAAGGTATAGAAGAACTTACTAATAGATTTTATTTCTCCTTGATTCACCTTATTGTCAGGTTATTCAGGTGCATATTGTTTGTTTAAAGGTGTACCAAATAGTAGGGTGCTTTGCTAATATTGTATAATATTAGTGTCTATTATTATAGTAGTCGCTGTAGAGTGACCACTGGCGTAATTTTAGCTGTGGAATAGCATTGACATTAATCGTGTAAAGGGAAAAAACGTCTGAAAAATTCTAAACAATTTCAAACACCGTCTAACAAACTATGAAGATTTCCAAACAGCGTCTGAAATTTTGGTTGTCAGAGATATTTGGTTGAAGTATCCCGGTACCAACTTCACGCACGTAATATCTTCTGACGCGTTATAAATGTTATAATCTTTATTCGTTCGGGACGCAAACAAACGTCTACCTGCTAAACCCGAAAGCAATTGAAACTCGAGAACGGTAACGAAGAGAGCCGGCCAAAAGAGACGCAATTGAAATTACGCCGAACGCAATAGACTCGATTTTCCGTTTAACTTCGGGACGCGATCGACTATTTCTGGAATCCCTGCTTGATACGTTAAAAATCTAGTTATACCCATACAAATCCCTGTGCATTGTATACATATTCATCAAAATAAAATGTTTAACGTAAAAGCTGGAACGTTTATAAAAAAAAAGGCAAATATAAGTATTTGGAGACAATATTTTTGGGCCCTAAAGTTTTTTCTAACCGAATTACAAAAAAAAAAAAAAACGACCGGAAATAACAGATATCGTAATTGCGTAAATTGTCTAATTTTTCCCTACGTATTTCCCCAATTATTCAGAAAATTACGAGGAAAAAAAAAAAAAAAAAATCTCCTCTTGAATAAAAAACTAACCACGTGGGCGCGATTTGATACCAGAATCCACCCCTATGAAAACTAACGATCGGACAACGATTCTGGTAGAAAAAAGTTGTTTTGCAGACAAACAAAATAGGGTGCGCGTAGTATTATCACGCGCAGTAAAACCAGCGTAATCCGCGTTTAGCACAGAATCTGAAATAACCACGCGGCTATTATTGTCACACAAATATGTATTATTGTACGTATTTCGAATATTATTCATCGTTTTAAGAACAATACACATGTGTCGGGCTCGGAAGTTGTTCCATTTGCACATTTTTTCCCATCGTTCGTTGCTGAATAGATTGTTAAGTTCGTTTCATACTTTTTTTTTTTTTTTTTTTTTTTTTTCATTTATAATGCAATTTCGGATACTTTCAAATGTTATTCACATAGTTCAATATTTGTTCTATGTAACAATAAAACAACGGTAGGAGCCGTGTCGGAATAATATTATTATGGCGAATTCGTGTCGAATCCGTTATTCCGGGCTTTGTCGATTATAACAATACGTAAAATGCCATTTGATAAGACGACGCGCGGGTTGTGTCGTTTTCCCGAAACGTCGATAACAAAATAACCCAACGAAACTCGCGCAATTATGATGTTTTTTTTTTTTTCACATAGTTTGGTAGACAGAAAAAAAAAAGAAAAAAAACGATCGCCATTTCTGGTATTTTTCCGCAGCAACAACGTAATGTTCAAAGCGTGATTTTTACACCGACAACGCGATCGGGGTTTCGACGGTTTTTTTTTTTTTTTCAAGCGCAACAACTAACCACCTCGCAGCCCCGTGCATCGAATACCCGCGCGCGTATTTCATATGAGCGGGCGTACGCTCTAACGTTAACGCTCCGCCGCCGGACGCTATCCGCGCGCTCGCCGCGTTTACAACGTCGGTTCGCGGCCGCCGCGTCACGGCGCCCCCCCACCCCCCTTGCCTCCCCGTCCGCGCGCGCGGTCGTTGTCGGTGCACGGTCGCGCGGAATACGTTTTCGCCGTTTCGCCGACAAAACGGTTCCCGTATATTAAACGCGAAACCACGCGGATCTCCCGTCGGACGCGACCTCTCCCGGCGTGCCGCCGTTATCGTGCCGTGCGCGCGGTCGCATTTGCGGTGTTTTCAACGATCCCGATTAAATTGCTCGCGACCGACACGTGACGTCGTCGCCATTCCGACGCGCGGTCGTTTTGCCGCGACAACACCGTACGGGCGGATCGGGGCGTTCGTCACGACCGTTGAACACCGACCGCCGTCGGTATTCGCGTGTGTGTACGCGCGTTATCGAAAAAACAGAAAAAAAAAAAAAAAAAAAAAAAAAAAAAAAACTATCGCGCTATTGCTTGCTTGGCCAGCGGTCGCGTTACCATACAATTGGCCGAGGAACGCGTGCGTAGCTAGCTCTCTGGGCGCGCATATTTCAGCCCGCGGGCCGAAACGAATAGGTAACGCATCCGACGTATTTACCCGAGATTCTCGATAACGATGCTATGACGGCGATAGACAAACGGTTTTTTTCAACGAAAATTAAAAATCATTCACAATACGCGGCGCCCGCCGGGATTGCCGGCCTTTTGAACCGTTCGTTTTGCGACCGATTTAAAACGTACCAGAAATTTCAAAAGGAAGTGTCCGTGTGCGGCGATGCTGTGCTTTCTCTTTCCTCATGAAAATTGCCGCGCAAAATTATTTAAATTCAATCGTCCTTGAAATTTTTTGCCCGGGGCAATCGCCCTCCTTCCCTAAACGCGCCATTGACACACATCTACGGTACCGTGATTTATCGAGAGTACAAATTTATAATAAATTCCGTACTTGATAGTTACGAATCAAGGTTCGGGTTTTACGGCAATTGTATTAAACTTCAAATCAATATTTTACATTATGGGTCGTCCAAAAAATAATTAAGTAAAACGAGAATTTATTTCACGGCGCAGGAAATATTTAAATAAGAAATTATATTTTACGCACAGCTCTACATATCTCGTATAAGGGTTTCAGAAATTCAATTTCAAAGTGTATACATTTTAGATTCTGAGTGGAGCGAGGAGGAATGTATTGCTTTTCACAATGATGTTTATTTTTTTTTTTTATGTGAACACTTTTTATATCAGAAAGCATACTCCGATTATCAAGTATAGCATCTTTTCTGAAAGGAAATGTTCTCTGGGTGGTACTTCAGAGAGATCATTTGAAATTATAATTAATATTCGAGTTTATGAAAAAAACCTGGTTCTTTAGGTTAAAAAAAAATTGAAAGATTAAAAAAAGGGCTGTCTTTGGCAAACGTTTTTATTTATTTTTTGTTATTATTAAATTTCTATTATTCTTAAATCTTTTTTAAACAATTATTATTGCCATGGAAACGCGCATTATTGTAACTATTTTACTATAATATGACGTAATATATTGTTGACAAAGCAACACTATCAACTGAACTCCGCTCAGAATCATTTTTGCGTTAGCAGTGGTTTATCGTTGCTTACAGGTATACATCATTTCCCCCTACTACCTTTCCAACTTTCTTTTTTTTTTTTTTGAGAATTTTTATCGACATTAATTTCAGGTACATTATTATTAGATAATAATATTTTAAAGTGACATTTTGTTATTCATAGCTGTCACGCGATTTCATAATGCAATTTACCTAGTAATTGTACATAATGTAAACAAGGAGTCCGTGTGCGCAATGGTCATAAACTTATAAACTTATAATAATTTAAATAGTTACAAATTTAAAATAACTCGTTTACACGCGTGCAGTTGTTTCGTATCGTATAAAGTTAGGTATGCGGTGTAAGGTTATTATACCGACCAGCATTAGTAGTTTTTACCACTCCCGAACTACGCGATATCCCCTTCCAGAAAAAAAAAAAAAGTACATTTATATAATGAAATCTTCAGTAAATATTCGTCACATTTAGTTTGTTCTCGGGAATTGCGATAGGTCGACCAATAATAACTGCAGCAGTTTGACCTAGTGAGGAGAGACTTATCAAACGTCGCTGAGTATCGTAAGTATATTGTAACACTATTTATTGCATTATAGACCCTCCCTCTCAAAGGTGTACCAACTAGGGGATGTTAGCGGCTCATTAGCACCCCAAGTTTAAAATTGACACTCCCCGAAATTACCCAAACAAGCATTTTTTTTATAATATCGACTAATTTATTTTATCCACGTCTTTCGTAATTAATAAGCAGAACAAAATACAGATTACCTATAAGCAATGCATTCGTCTACAAAAAGTTGAAAAGTAATGATACATTTATTTACAAACAAATCCTAAATAAAATGTGTTATTAATTTGTTATTCATTATTTCACATAATCATGGTTATCTCAATTAGCTCATAGATAACTTGAAATTTCAACTTTATTGAAAATTGAAATCTGTGTGTTTCGTATTTATTGTTATAATATCTGCTAGATTTTCAGATGATTTATTTGAGTATAAAGTAGGTAATATTGTTATCAAATTTAAATTATAAATTGCATTATGGAAACTAAAAACTAAAAATTAAACTATTATTTATTAATATTGCCGTGGTTATTGTTATTGTTATATTTGCTTTGTTCTAAATATGATATTGTTATTATAATTTTGTTACACAAAAATTGAATATTATTCCCAATTTATTTAATTCATTTATTTTAAGGATAATCAATTTATTCGCAAGTTAAACTATTCAGAATAATTTTTTTATATTTTATTCACAACTAAAACTATTTAAAATAAAACATTATTCTTTATTCTCAAAATAATAATTTATTCGTGCTTTTACATTTTAGAGTTTAACGAAGAATGTATTGGTTTTACAAAGATGTTTATTATTTTTATTTTTTATGTGAACACTTTTTCTATCGTAAAACTTATTCCGATTCTTAAGTATAACAAATTTTCTGAAAGGAAATGTTCTCCGGGTGGTATTTTAAAAAAGCTCGTTTATTAAAATTCTCATTAATATTCGAGATAATGAAGAAAACCTAGTTCTTTAGGTTAAAGAAAGATTGAAAGGTTAAAAAATAAATATCTGTGTAAAACCATAAGCTTCTTCACTCCACCCTGTATTTAAAATAAGGCTGTCATCGGCAACCGTTATTATTTATTTTTCGTTCAAATTGAGTTTTTTTTTATTTTAAATCTTTTTTAAACAATCATCGTTGTCATGGAAAAGCGCATTGTTGTAATCATTTTATCATAATATGACATAATATATATATATATAGTTGACAAAGCAACACTGTCAACTGAATTCCGCTCAGATTGGTTTTTTCGGTTCATTTGTTGTTTACATTGACATACATTAAATTCCGGTCTGTATCCTACCTTCCCAACTTTCCGCCTACAACAGTGGCTGCGCCCACGTGCGAAGTATGACCGTCCATTTTTTTTAATCCGTCATTTTGATTTGTTTTTGCCCGACTCTGTTCCGCCGCACGGGTTTGGCTTACAGATGACGGCCGCGACGACGGGACGGTGCCGAAACGGCTTGTACTCCGGTAATCTGAACGCGTTCGCGGTATCGGCGATTGTGGTGGTCGTCGTGGCCGCGACGTTCGTCTGCGCCGAGAAATTCGAGAACGATCTGTCCGGGCCGTTATGTGCGAAAATCAATCGGTGCTGCGACAACAGGAAGGACGAATGCAGCGTACCACTGAACGGCACCAAGTGTTATTGCGACACGTTTTGCATGAACAGCACGGACTGCTGTCCGGACTACTGGACGCATTGCCGGAACGTCGAACACCCTCAGCAGGGTGCCGGGAAACCGGAACCATATAAAGAGCTTATAGCCAATCCGGAAAGCTGCGATTTCGGTGAGTACCCGTTCTCGCTAACGCCCGCGTAATAGACAGGGTAATATTCCGCGTTCCTTCGTTTCCCAACCCCATCCCCCCCTCCGCCCCTTGGATTTTTCAATTTATACCTATTGTATTGAAGCTGATTTTATTTGTATAAATATCCATAGACATCGGGCGCGTTTACAGAATAATATTTCGGTGAGAAAGGAGGAGGAGGAGGAGGAGGAGGAGGAGGAGGGGGGGGGGGGGGGTGGTTGAGAACTCTGCGCTCGATAACCGAGTGCGATAAACGCGTAAACACTTCCCATTTAGTTATATTGGTTGATGACAACAGCCGTGAGTCAGACTCGAAAGTAATAAACACCGGCGGCGGCGGTCGTCACCGCGCGACGTCGCTCATGAATATGGCGGATCGGGAACGCGATGATAACGATTTAGCATTTGTACAATGATAATTTTTTACGATTTAAACGTGATTCAAATATAAAATACAGTATATAGTTTTATTTTGTTTTTTTATTAACATTGAATATTCTTGTTTATGCGCAACGTCAGTAGTTTTCATCGGCCCGTTTTCGTCGATATAAGTAGCGGCCCCTGTGTACCGGAACGTATATGTCATTTGTGTTTCGTCCTGTAACGCACACACAATCGGAAACAGCGTTTTCGTTTTTCTTGGTTTTTCACGCCTCTCTAGGGGGTGGGGCGCGCCCCCGGGTCCAGAACCCTTTTTAGTAGACGGTAGCAACGAAGAGACGATCCTAAAACGGAGTGTGGTACATAGAATACGGAATGTAGAATTTCAATGCACCGATAAAAGTGTATCGTGTACATGTTTTACGGATCGTTCAGCGGGGAATATTTCCGCCGGTGGGACCGGCGACCTAAGCACACATTTTTTCCCCGTAAATGTGTAGGCACACGTTAAACACGTGCGGTGATAAATACATTTTTTTCCGATTACGCGCGATTTTCGCACAAAACAATAATGTTATAACATATCGTACGATTAGAAAACACTTATAATAAAATACGAAGTCTGTAGCCGAGTCCGTAGTGGCTGTTAATTTCATTGTAAAAAAATTGCGCGACCCCTTCATCTCTCGTTTTCGGTCGACGAAATCATTGCTAACAGGCCGGAAGTTAATTTATTAGTGACGCTACACGCGCGACAATGTATTTGTTTATTTATTTTTTAGGCGATGAATTGGATTTGTTTTTCAAATGCATGGCTGCTACCGTGAGAAAATTCCCGCAACGTATTATTGTCGAAACGAAAATCAGAATCTTTCAGATTGTCAGCCAAAGCGAACGTTTGAACACTACTTGCAGCGGTGTTCAAGTCGTCAATTAATGATTTACATACATTATTATCTATACGGGCAATACACGGGCCCGGAACCAGTCTAACGAGTCTACGAAAAAATATGTTGTTAACCCATACAAATTGTATCCTTTATTATAGCATAATCTATCGTCAATTATTATGGATAATAAATTGTATACGTCTATAAGCATATCCTATACAATATTAAACAAATTGCTTAATAATCGATTTGTATTGATTGTATATTTATATCCCTTGTAACAATAATTCATACGAGCAACTGTTAAATACGTACGATCCAGCCCGGATTAAGATGATTTTGCAGGGCCTGGGGCTAAACAATTTCAGGGGCCCATGAACACAATCAAAATATTAGTGACTCACAAATAAATACATTTCAGAGATCGTCGTACATATTTTGTAATCGACGGTACTCCAATTTCCTTACTATGATCATAAAAATAGACGATATTACGATAGTATAAATAATAATATTAATAATGTATCCATTATCCGTAATATATTATAGGAAACGCACTACCCGTCGTGTCCAGAGGTTCACATACTACGATATCCAGGGGCCCGAGACCATGGCCTCCTCTGGCCCCCTCTTAATCCGAGCCTGCGTATGATTTATATAAAATGCGTAAATTATGCGATGAATATTTTCTTGAAAAATCATCTTTTTTCGGAGATTTTGTCGGACACGTTAAATAATT
Organism: Cinara cedri; assembly: GCA_902439185.1. Lineage (NCBI taxonomy): Eukaryota > Metazoa > Arthropoda > Insecta > Hemiptera > Aphididae > Cinara > Cinara cedri. The sequence goes on along the minus strand of CABPRJ010001964.1, from coordinate 131,936 downwards.
ACACATTAGTTAAAATACGCCTAATAAATACATGTACATTTACAGAATGATAATATGTATTGAATTGTCGGATAAGTATTTAATATTAAATACTATAATATTTGGCAACGCGCGTCTATTTTCATTCTTTATGTGGTTAATTTTCGATTCGGAGCGTATCGAGGGATTTATTGATTTTACTATGATCTGCGTTCTTGTTTTTTGTTTTTTAATTTTTTTTTTTTTTTTCATGTCTGTAAACAACTTTTCTATCAGAAATCTTACTCCAATATATACATTGGTGTAAGATATTTCTGCTGTGTAGACCTTTAGTGTAGCACATTTTCTGAAAGGTAATTGTATGTAAGGTCTTGTATGTTTCATTTTAGTCGGTGAGTAGGTAAATCGTTTTTTGATTTTCCAAACTCGGAAAACAACCAAAAAAAAAAAAAAAAATGAAAACTGATAAATTTATAGCGTTATGATTCCTTTATTTCAAATGTTTTTTTGCTGGAAATAATGCTCCAATAAACAAACAACGAGACATCATTGTTCTTGCATTTTTATTTTTGTTGGCCCTCTAAGAAGGAATCAATTTCAGGAATCGTTCCTAAACAAAACTGCTAATACTTATAATCACATAACACAAACTCATGCAACATTCAAGCAGTTAACATTCACCAGTATTTTGTCTGTTCGATTAAATTTTATATTTCATATTTTAGTTTACATTAAATTACTATGGCTTTGAAATATATAAAAGTGACCGGGGCTCAGCAAGTAAAAATTCAGCAGTATGTTGCCGGTCAAAATCCACCATAAAAAAGTATCATAATAAAAGTGAAAATTTAAAATAAATATGTGCAGATTATAATAACGTATAAAAATTGACTACCTCTGTGGTGTTGCTTACAATTTTCAATTGCAAACATAATGTGACAGAAATACAATAATAGAAGAAAACATTTCACTATTTACTTATGAACGTATACCAGTGAACGACATCACCGGGGGGATTTTTTTATTTAACTATACTGTTTTAATATTTATGTCTATGTTCAATCGTGTTGCTAAAAATGTATGTGCTGTATCAAATTATTTTCTTACCTCCTCTTAGATAATTAATTAAATCGGCATATCCATCAACCCGGAATTCCAGTTCGTACAATTGATCATTAACGTGGGATATTCATTTTTAACCCTTCGATTATTTACTGTTTGTTTTTCGTTGTATTTCATTTCCATGTTGGTCGAATATCAGAAAACACGGCTTCGTAAAACTTTTAAAACTCCTACCAGCTGTAATTATCCTCCGGAATTTATACAAATCATTCTTTTTTTTGGAAACGTCTTTATTAGCTGTCCAGCTGCCGCGGTCTGTGGACTCTGGCGACCGTGACGGTATCAAATGTGACGACAAGATTTGACGGTCGCGGACGGATGTCATGGGATAGCGAAGAGATGGTTGGTTCATGGACGATGGAGTCGGTTTGTTCGTGTACGACGGAGAGAGTTTGATTGCGAGTGCCGGAGGAGACGGTTTGACTGTGGATGTCAGAGGAGTCGATTTGATTGTGGGTGCTCGAGAAGACGGTTTGATTATGAGTGCCGGAGGAGACGGTTGGTGCGTAGATAACTGGAACGATCGGGGTTTTCCAGCGACCTTCAGCCGTTTAGGTATGGCGTTCTTCGATCGTGCTGTCGTTGGGTAATTCGAATGGTAAAACGATTCGAACAACCATTTCTCCGAGGTTGAAGATTGCTTCATCCGATTCGATTCTATCATCCGGATAGATCTGTCATCTGCAGCACGGATTGGCCCGTCCATATAATCAGCTTGACTGGTCTGGTCTGTATAGATAGTAGTTAAGGTGAAGCGTTAGTAGTCGGGTATTAATTATCAAACAAAAACTAATGCCTAATTTTTTTACTGGTAAATATCTTACGAATTTGAAAAAAAAAATTACTCCGTTGTTCAAGGAATGTGTGGAAATTATTTATTAATCTCATTATCTTTGTCTAAAATGTTTAAAAATTGTGTAAAACTCATTGTTGGTACTTAATTTTTTTAAACAAAACATATTTCTCTTTAAAACAACAATTTGGTTTTAGATCTGAGTTGTCTACTGCAGATGCATTATTTGTATCAAAGAAACTATCACTATCATTATCAAAGAGTCAAATTTAATCATAATTATAATGTAACATTAGAGTATTTTGTGCCGTTTAATAAAACACAGTATTTCATTTAAAGAAATTCGATCTACAAAATCTTTTTCAGAAGAAAGCAACATCAAATTGTTTAACTTAAAATTTTCTTGACTGTTTCTTAAATGGTTTTTGGCTAATTTCAATTTGGTGAATGACCTTTCATTGCCAGCAACGCTTTCAGATGCTCTATACGATAAGCGGCATAGTAGATTGGCCAATGACAAATCAGGGGGTCTATTCTGCTTTTTTTCGTGAAAAAGTGCGCAAGTACTTCGAATACTTTCGAAAGAAGCGTACATGGCGTACTTAACTTTAGCGTTGTCCTTTCGTAAATGATTTAAACTAAAATCATACTAAAATATGTATATATAATATGTAACTACCGTTATCGTTTCAGTTGAAAATCAAGTAAATAATACAAGCAATCAAAATGATCATAATTTTACAAAACTTGTAGTAATACCTAGGTAAACTTAGTAAACTTAAAATAATTTACTATTTCAGTAAATTGTAATAATATAATTATATTTTAGTAATATAGGTATCCTGTCAAATTACATTGCTTTCCAAAATACATAGATTCTCCATGACAACTGCAGTTGTTTCATCAACAATTGCACAGTTCATTTTTCGTAAGTACATTTCTCTATAATCTCTTACCCACTCCGATTTTAATTTTAAATTAAACTTTTTTTTCTCATTACTATAAAAAAAAGGAGTGAACATTTTTTTTCTAACTCCATATATTAACATTATTCACTATTATTTTTCTTCTTTCTTTTACATCCCCCTCTTTCTGCATATCGAGTTCAATTAAATTCGAAAAGATATTTGTCGGTGATTCGAGTTTGGTATGCTGAACAACAAATCTTATGTGTTGTTATCAGCCACTTTTACCAGTATAAGAGAACGCAACGAAAAGGGGCAATGTTTTACTACCAAACTCATAGGAATACCCATTTTCCTGAGGACAGGAACTTAGGCTTGATATCTCCTCATTTAATCGATCCTCAAATTCATGAGTTTAAGGCTTTCCGAAACCACATTTTTAATATGTTAACTGTCAATGGCCACACGGATTCACAAATTCTTAATCCAATGATTTTTAGGAAAAGAATCCTGTCCCTTTCTTGCAACGACTTTATAAAAAAAAAAATGTATGACTACCACTAGTTGATATTTTAAACAAGACAAATATCAATGTAGATTATCCTGCTGAGTACTACACAGCCAAACGGCCAGCTAGGTCCATGAAACTTGGTGAAGCACATGATATGCTTTGCAGGAACAGTTATGCAATTGCACATTGCCATAACCCGAGTATTAATATAGTATTCACAGAATGCCCATTTCTTTTACTATTTTAAAAGAAAAATGTCCACTAAATATCCTTGTTTTAAAAAAATATTTTTCTTCTTTTTCTGTCTCTCAAAAATCCGAATAACTAGTCATCACATTGATTAAATTAAGTTAATATACAGTACACCTACATGAAGTTGGCACTATCAATATAGTACAACTTTATAAAACCACTTAGACAAACCCTAATAGTAATTGTTAAACAATTGTTAGAATTTTATAAAAAAAATATTTATAAATTATATGGTTTTACAAAGATATTTGTTTATTTTTTTTTTTCTAGAAACTTTTCTAAACTTTTTTAAAAAGGAAATTCAATTTTCTCAGGAGTCTTCTCATCAAATGCAAAATCAGAAAAAAAACGGGAAAATATATGAAATATAATAAATATAGTATTACGTTTTTTTTTCTGTGTACATCTTTTCCACGAGCAATTTTGCTACAACTTTTAATAATAGCAATGTGTCTGAAAGGAAATTTCACTGGGAAGGTACTTTAAAAAGGTCACTTTTCGATTTTCTCAGGAAATTTCTCATTAAATCTGAAAAACCGAAAAACTGGGAAATATAAGACATGTTGGTATTAGTTAAAATATATTACGGACTTCTTTTTTTCTGTTCACAACTTTCCTATCAGCAATTTTGCTCCAAATTTTAATTACAGCAATATCTCTAAAAGAAACTTTCATTAACCAGGTACTATAGAAGTCATTTTTTGATTTTCCCAAGAGTTTTTCCAGAAATGATGAAAAACCGGGAAAATCGTAGGGAAACTGAACAAATTGGTAAAAAATTTAAAAAAATTGTATTACAGAAAATATATAAAGCCTATTTAATTAAATATCTTACCTTTCATTTTTTTATTTATAGCAGTTTGATAGCCAGCACTACTAATTTAAACGGCCGTTATTATTGTAAAATATCTAATATTCAACGGCCAATATGTAATGCTGGCTATAAAACCTCTATAAATAAAAACAATGTTAGGGACAGTTTGATTTTATTGCGATTTATTAAAATAGATTTGTTAGACGTGTTTTTAAACATGGAATTTAAACTAAGTTTTTGGATGGTTCTTTTTAATTTTACATTATTTTAGTGCTGAGTGGGCACCTGGCACATGTATAAATGGGAATATTTTTGAAACTTTTATCTAACGAATTCTAAAAATAGTTTAATAATGTCTAATAACTTCGTGTAGAGTTTGCTAGAGTGGTTTCGTAAAGTTGTGCTATGTTTGTAGTACCAAGTTCACTTAGATAAATAGTATTATTATAATAAGATATGACTATAAAATATATTCATAATAACACAGCAAAATGTTTGAGATTAATATTTTATACTATTTTAGTTTCAGAAAAAAAAAAAGAATCATTTTTAAGACCTATAGAATTTATACATTACACTTAAATGTTATTTTTATGTTATGCAAATAAATATATTACTTAGATATAAAAAAAAAAAAACTAAATAAGGGAAAATACAATGTCCCACAATGTTATACTTATTGTGCTAATTATCTTCAAATTTTTCAAAAATAATAAAAAGTTATTTTTTAAGTTTTTTATCAAAACATAAAAAATTAATTGCAATATAAACATTTGTAGTCTTTATCTCTGTGAATAATATAAAAGAAATAGAATTTGACTATCTTTATATTCTCCAGAGATAATATAATGGGTATATCTTCGTGGGACACTCTGTATAGATAACATTAGTCTTTAAAAAATAATTATCATTATGATCTTGTATAAATTATCTCAACAACATTATACACATATTAAATTTTAAAAAAAATGTACATATACAAAATGCATATAGGTACATTTAAATTTCATACACACTTACACTACTTAGACATTATTAATATATTTATATCATAAGTCCTTATTGTTTTATTTAGTATTCAGTTTTAGTTTTCAGTGAGTTATTAATCCCGGTAAAAAAAAATATGTATACAGTAAAAGCTGCTTATTAGGAACACGGATTATTGATACAATTGCGTACTTGAAACAATTAAGAGTCTATAATAGAGATACTACTATACTACTGCGGTACTACATTATCTTATCTTTACTATATATCGTTACGTATCGATACTGAATTCCACTTGTCCGATTAATTTCGTTTACTTTTACTGTTCTTTATCGTAAGTACAGTACCTACTAAGCTCTTTATTATAATTTTTTTAGTTTAGCTTCAGTGTGTAAACGTAAAGACGTAGTTAGTGTTTCGGCTTTCATCAACATCAAGTTACTCGATGCAAGAAAATAGACATTGATAGATACATATTTTACATAGCAAATAAAATAATTCATTTTTTTTATAATATATATTAGTTATACATTTTTTTTTTCATGGAAAATAAAACCAATCGGTTAATTGATACATTTCATCTTTGTCCAAAGTTCCTAAAGAGCGGCTCCTACGTATATATAAAAGTATATAGTATATAAGTATAAGAATAGTATAAAGTATTATAAATATTATTATTTTTTTATATCTGCTCAACTTTTTTACCAGAAATCTTGCTCCGTATTTTAAGTGCAGTGCCTTTTCTGAAAAGAAATCCGACTGGGAAGGTACTTTAGGTCATTTTAGGTTAAAAGTCATTTTTCGATTTTCCTAGGAGTTTCTCAATAAATGTAAAAAACCGAAAAAAAAACTGAGGAAAAAGGGGAAAATGTACAAAATATATTACTAAAATATTACGATTTTTTTGCTGTGCATAACTTTTTTACCAGCAATTAAGCTCCAATTTACAAGGATAGCACTTATTCAATAAGGAAATCGTACTGGGACGGTACTTTAAGGATGTCATTTTTTCAATTTTCTCGAGTTTTTCCAGCAAATGTGAAAAACAAGGAAAAAACACTGGAAAACCGGGAAAAACGTAGTAAAAACTGGAAAACCGGTACAACATGTAACACATATTATTAAATAAAATATATAATACTCAATTAATTGGTTGCACCTATCTCCATTATTATAGGGCAGCCTTTTTGTTTTATTTTCTTTCGATCATAAAACTATACAAATAATATATTATATTTATAAAAAAAAATAATAATAAATATCTCATCTATCATGTTTATAAGTAAACATTTTTTTTTCAATATATAAAATAACATTTAGGATAAGAATAAGAATAATAAGAAGATAATAAATAAATAGAAGAACATGAACATAAAGAAGAAAAAGAATATCAATAGCATTTCTATATATCTATAATATAATAACATGAGGATGTGGTAAAAAACTTGGTTATAATTTTGTAATACATTGAATATTTTTAAATTTTGAATAAATGATTCAATATGACCTTATACAATATTAACAATTTCATCATTCATAATATCAGTGTTTCCACTTAAGTGCGCCACACCTTAATTCACAATAATAATCATTCGTGTTTCGCGCATAGAGGCACCCCACTTTAAGCTATTTTGGCGGTTAAGTGGTAGTCATATAGAAGGTTTATAAGGCCCCTTACGCGTCATAATACCACCAGCAGTCTTCTCTTCTATCATCTTTGAGTTTGACTATCGGTTTAAATAAAACTATCAAATATATTAATGATGAATGCCTGCATGCTTGAATAATTCTAACTGTCAAAAAAGTATTCAATAGTTTTTTACCGGACTATTGAAAAAGTAGTCTATAGTTTTTTTATTGAACTATCGAAGAAGATATCCGATAGTAAGAATTTCTACGATACCTATTTTTGTTTATTGGCCATTCTCCAGCTAAATTGTACATATAATATTTCTAGTTTATTATCATGAATAAACCGATAGTTCGACGAACCAATAGTTCGCTAAGTTGATGGTTCGATAAACCGATCGATAGTTGTAAACTATCGAATAACTCAATAGTTTCCATGCTGTCAAGCTCATCAATATTGGGTTTGCTCAGTAGTGGAACTTTTAGTGCTCACTCACTTCCTAACACCTCACAACACTTAAATTCTTCCGAGCCTATATAATAGTTGCAGATAGCATAGGCGGGTCGCGAGCCTGTTGTATTGGTTATCCCATACTTCTAAACGTGTTTGTTTTTTTTCATCACCGTACATATGAGTATACATAACACATCGCCTCCGACTGGCTGATTCCACAGCATAGGAAGGTATACGATAGCTCATGATCGTCTATCGGGACAAACAGTTGTATATACGTTTGAGAGGTACAAAGTATACTGAATCACAAATCGGTTATTTAGTTTCTGATTTCAAATCCACGTTTATTTAGAATTTAGATAAACTAATTGGTGTTTATATATTATATTGTAACGATTTATCGAGAGCTAACTTATATTTTGCTTCTTACATATGAGCGACGAACTTCAAGTGGAGTACTCGAGGTAAGTAATAATTATCATATTCTCGTAATAGGATACTAATTAGAATAATTTGATATAAAGAAAAATTTCGGTAATACGTATTCATATCAACACAATATATATATCATACAATAAAATCCATACAACCGAAAACACAAAGAAAACCATTATAAAATGTACAATATTATAACACTTGTTCGTCGAGTCACATCACGAATTAGTTAGTAGAGACACATGCGGCCAGTACTATAGTCAGGACTTATCAAAGAGGAGGAGGGATTAATAACTATTTTGCTTATGTAAATATTAATTTTGGAAATCCTGAAATATATTTTAAGCGATCAATATTTCTCCTTTTTCTTGATTATCTCATTCAATCAATGGTTTGGTAATAGACTATCTAGTATTTTCCTTCTCGGAGTTTTGATTCCGACTCATTTTGATTTGTATGACAAACCAACTATTTTAGAAGCTGTCAAAATATATACCCAAGATCTACGAATTATTAACATATAAACTCTGTACTCAAATCTGAATTATTTTTGTAGAGACAACATCTCAAAGCATGTCTCACCTAATGTCTCGTTGTAATAACGTTTTACCTATAACATTACATTTATGTTACAATTATTTGCAACTTTACCATTAGGTAGGTAACTTTTACAACACCAGAGCGAACATTTTTTACCTAGTCAAAAATGAAAATATACTTACGACCCACAATGACGGAGAAAAGTCTAAATGGTTTGGCAATGGCAAATATAAACAAAAAAGAACATATCGTGGAAGCAAATGTCATACAAATGTTTTCTCATAACGCCATAAAAAGGATGCAGTTAGAAGATTGGATTCATAACAAATTTAAATAAAATATTGTTTTGAATAATTTATTGCATAATCAACAAATTAGTTTTCATATGTTAAAACATGATTTTACAAAATGTGTAAATAATAAAACAACAAATTCATTTTTTTTTTTTGTGGGACTTGTCCCTTCCCCGTATACAAAATTCTTGGCTAGGCCACTGAAATTGGACAATCTTGAAACAGCTACGATAGCAACATTATGGAGTGATGTACTAACTAGAACGATTTAGAAAAACTAGTAAGTAGGTAACAAATAATAATAATTACAATTATTGTAGCCAGTTGATTTAAAAACAGTAATAAACCGGGACACAAAACATAATAACAAAAATTACGCAAAGAAAAATAAAATTAATAATAGATGAAAAAAGAAAAGGCTGGAAGAGAAATAAATTTAGAAATTTAAGATTATTTTAGGATTAATACTTATTGTACTATTATTGATAAACTACATTCTGAACTAGAAAGAAGAAAATTGTACTTACTAAGAAGTTAATAAAAAATGTTACTTTTTATTTTAAGTAATAAAACTGTCGCTATTAGAAGTGAATACAAAACAGGAATTACTTTAAAATATATATAAAATGATCTTTCTTTTTCATTTTCTAATGAGTGTGGATATAATTCAGAAGTTATTTAATAAGTTTAACTAAGAACAAAAGACCTAAAACTATAGTATAAATATAAATATTTGAAAAATTATCGGGACTAAAAAACTAGCTGTTTCATTACGTAGATGTAGTATTAATGATGTATTTATATGCTGCTTCATTTCCAATTTTTCAGCCGAGAGATCATTTTCAGCACAGAAGAAGGTTAAATTTTATTCAAGTTCGAGAATGATTGTATTCGTATACTGACCGTATTAGTAGGTTAGTGGTTATCTCGATTGTATTTGCACTTACCATAGATATAAACTTAAATAACATTAAAAATACCTATATTTGCAAAACAAAATTCACGTAGACAATTTTTTATTAAATTTTACTTAATTAATTTATGTACCTATTAAATATATATGTTTGTATTGGAAATATTTGTGGTTTTTAATAATCACCTTATATCATAGTTAACAGTTATTCTTAAAAGAGAGCGTTTAAGGAATAGTGCTCCTGGTTGCCAAAAAGGTAAATACGTCTTTGAATTTACGCCTATGCTGCCATCGCATCAGAATGGTTTACTTGGCTACTTGTACAAGTGCACTAATATTGGAACATTTATCAAGTAAATCAGTGTTACAAATACCAAACTCGTTACTTTGTACCACTCAAGGTACCAACAAGTTTTAATATTTCCTACCTGAAACTACTATCGAAATTGACGTTTTTACTGCTCTACGAGCAACGGTGACGTTGGACACAAAATACAAATTGGTAGGTATACATTTATTTATTTATACCTTGTTTGCAACAACATGGTTAATGAAAAATGATTCTGAATGAAGTTCGGTTTTGAAATGTCGTAGGTATAAATTTTATGGTTTTCATTGAAGTTTGACTATAAAAAAAGTTACTACTACCTATATTACGATCAACTTTTTTTACTATTTTATTGTACTTATTAACCCACGTATTAAATTATCAAGCATATTTATTTGGAAAAACAATTTTATTTACATGATACATTCAAAATAAAACTAAAAATATTAAAAAATGTTAAATATCAATAAATAGATAAATAAAATTGCTGGAATGTTTTGAACATTTTATGAAATCTAGAAAAGTCTAATTATAAGAATTGTGTACAAATTTCAGCTCTCTGATTATTTTTAATCGATTTACAAAAAACAAAAATTGAACTAATGAATGCCGAAAATCTAATCGTTATGAAAACCGCTTAGGAAATCAAAAAATTACCTTCTCAATGCACTAAATAACAAGATGCAATTTAACAAAAAATGTCACTTGTGAATTTTATTTTCTTTGAGGAATAGTATGATCCGAGACTATATACGGATTTTTACAGTCCGTGATTTAACGGTACAAATATACTGAAATCCCGGAAGTATACGGTTCGAAACAATACGGTTTGTGTGTTTATTTTTCCTGATTCTAACAGTCTTGGACTTGTTTATTCCAAACAAAAATAGTCCATGATATTACTTTCCGGGATTTTACGGCCTCCTGTAAGAACATGGCGTTTTTCGGTATTTAAATTTGTCATTTTTAAATTGTAATATTTTACGTACACGTATCTCGTTTGAATATTAAAATATCAATTAAAATCAACACACAAATACAGATAATGCTTTTATGATTAAGTTTGATACTATATCAATTGACTCTAATATTAATACCAACAGCACAAAAATAAAATTGATTTTACTTAACGAAAATGTGATTTTATTCAATTTTTTATGTACTAAACATGTTTATATTTATTATATATTTATAATATTCCAGGTGCATAGCCAGGGTTTTTTTTTTTGGGGGGGGGGTTGATTTTGGGAGTTGATTCAGACTCTATGTACCTCTTCCTAGGCTACGTACCTGTAATATTCTATACATCGATATTATTTATATTAGTTTTTTATTATGTGAGCGTGTTTGTAAATTAATTATAATTTGCTGAATGAAGGTATTTACCGTCATAGTCATAGAACTCTGCATCATTGTAAAATATTTGATTTGTGTCCCCTAATTTTTTTTCAACAGGATTTCGGTAGTCTATTGATAGATTTAAACATACGCTTATTTCGGTTATCAGCAGCGAAATAATAATTGTTTTCATTGTATATTGTATACATATGTCGATAAAAAAAAAAAAAAAAAAACATTAAACTATCAATTAAAAAGAGAAATTATTTAGAAAATAATAAATTAATAATAATTTCAAACTATATGTTATTTTATTATTATGGTTGTTATAATAATATATAGTCAAGGATACCGTACATACACTTATGGATTAACTTTACTTGCATCTAGTACCCGTAATTTGATTGATATCAAACATTGTTCCCGAAAATTTATCATATCGAAGTTAAGGTGTTACTGAATCTTGCTGGTACCAAAGTAATTTTATAGTATCCTAGGATAAATTCCGCGAGATACTCGAGTTCAATACATTTTTTATAATGCACGATAAATTGGCTGAACCAACTTCAAAAATCACATGGAAGAAAGACAACAAATTTGTTTATTCCATGCGCATTGGCTCCGGGTTTTCCACGTTTTATGGGCATTGTACATTATTATACAATAGAAAGTGGAAATTGAACTAATGATCCCCGTCCGGGACACGGACTTGTACTGTTATTCCGGAAGGTAACCCTGAATGTCTATTTACAAAAACGATATTTATGTGAAACCTCGCGGTTTCACAGTTACAATATTATTATTCTAAAAACTCAAATGACAAAGTACATCCCACACCCAATTCTGGTTTCCTGGACCTATACTCATTGTCGAAGACTTGTTTTCCGAGAATTATATTTTTAGACGTCCAACGGAATATTAAACGATTATAGGTAATTACGTCGACACGTCGTTAACGACTTGCAAATTTATGTTCCGATAAATAATTTTTACGCCGGTATCCCATTAGTAATCCATAATAATGTACAAATCTGGAATCCCGGTTTGAAATCTGAACCATATGCTACAAAATAATTGCTATACGCTGCAGCTGAATACGGCGATCCAAATGATTATCAGTAATGATAATTGATAACTTATCATTATTATTATAATATAATCGCGCTCTTCATAAAATATTCTTATCGTAATCGAAATGTGATTATAATAATATAATTTGTATGAAAAACAGGAACGAACAACGACGCAGCGACGTCGAAAAGAAGGTGTGACAACCTGCGCCCGCATTGATTCGTTTAAAAAATATTATTATAATCGACAGAATAATATTGGAATATCAACAATGAAAAAAATGTGGTTTGTGACTTAGTTAAAGCTTTATATTCATATAAAACTTCTATTATTCGCATTATTTTAAACAACGGAAATGTATGTATTACAAGAAGTTAATTTATGCAAGGATAACTATAGCGTACTGGTTCTAAGTTTCGAGTGTACAATATACTAGTATATAAAATTTAGTAGGGATGGGTTTTTACAGATATAAATTAAATTTATTTATTTATCCTACCTTCCCAACTTTTTTTTAAGATTCTGAGTGTAGCAGAGAATGTATTGGTTTACTAAGGTGTTTTTTTCCCACCATTTCTGAAAGGAAATGTTATCCAGATGGTACTTTTGGAAGTCATTTTTTAATTTCCTATGTGGTTTTCATAATATCTAGAAAAAACCAAGATAAAAAGTAAGAAAACTGGGAAATGACAGTGAAGTCAGAATTAAGCAGACTGACTAAGTTTCAAAACTATAGTTTTTTAAAGTTTTGATATTATGCGGATATTATATGTTATGTTAATTAACTAAGTATTGTCTTCTCTAAAATATGTTTGTCATAGCTGTAAGGTTATACATACCATTTTCATCCTACAGTCGAGCCCGTGTTTCGAAATGTTCGCATTTTTTTCCCTTTTGCCTAAACAAGTAAAACACATATGCATTTTAAGTCTACCTAGAGACCCAAGTCATCGCACGCTTGGACTATTTTAATTGAAAAATACCCCTCGATTTGTTATTTTGACTTTCTATCAAAAATCTTGCTCCAATGTATCAAGTGTAGCTTATTTTCTGAAAGAAAATTTCATCTCCATGGTAATTCGAGGTTACGTATGCAAAACATATTAAAATGCAAAATTTAAGAAAAAAATCATCCGGTTATGAAACTGAGTACCTGCTCTAAATTTGCGGGTGGTGGTGGTACATGTATTGATCAACGCTTACACTAAAAATCATTTACTATTAACACAAATATCGCGACGTTGACGACGATATTAAAAATTGCCTACATTTTACCCCTTAAATAGCGTCACAGTAATATTTTGTTATCTGTCTATTTGATCGACAATAATTAAGTAGTTCTTAGTATCTAATAGAGCTAAAACCATGGCTCTAAACTGGTTACCGTTTCTTGTTAAATAATCGGTAAAAACCGATTATTTAAGAACCAAATACCGATTACCGTTTTTATTTTTGAAAATTTGAAAGCGGTAACTGCTTACTGGTGTTCGCCAATAACCGGTAGGTAATCTTATTTTTATAACCAAAATCAATTCTCAGTTCAGAAAACATCGAGTTTTTTTTATCCCCTGCATCAAATAAAAAAAAAAAAATTGAATATAATGATATAATTTTTCTAGCTTATTCACATATTATTTTTCTCGAACATAGACTTATTTTCTTAGTCATTTTGTGTGTAACCGGGTTTATAAAAAAAAAAAAAAAAAATGTTATTCAAGATTTAAAATAATAATATATTAAAAGTTTGATTTTTTGGTAGCCGGAAAAAATAACAAACGGAACGAACCAATGAATTCATACAATTTTTGAAATCGGTTGCCGGTAACTACCATATCAAAAATCAACGGTAAGCGGTTACCGGTTCTCAAAAGTGTTTCGATTTCGTTGAGCTACGGCTATATTGGACCCGTTTTCGATCCGATCCGATTATCAACAGGCGACAAGTTGAATACGTCGGAAGAGAAATTCGTATAATCGGCTAAATAATTTATTACAATTCGATAAAAAATATTTAATTGATGTTGTTCGGTCAAAACCAGCATTATGGGATAAAAGGTCGTCCCAATACCAAAACCGAAACTTAAAACATAAATAACGGCAAGATGTCAATTATGATGTTTTGTTCTTTAAGTTTAATACACGTTCCCATTATCATTAGTATGTACGTAATATTCACCATTTTTACAATATTTTAATAAATCATGCATCCAACTTTGGATTATTTAAACGTAATATATTATTTAATCATCATATTCTATGTTTAAAAAAAAAAAACCTAGGATTTTGTATTATTATTATTATTATTTTTTTCATCTTAATAGAAAATTGTACACGTTGATTACTGCGAAACGTCTGCGTTCACAAGACGAGAATATTTATTTAGTAACTCATACTCGGGCGTACAGTACCTACATAATATTATGATAATATATTTACCGCGTTAGGTATTTATTATTTTTTTTTTTTTCTGTTTTGTTGAACGCATCGCGTATAGTGTACGACGTACATTATATATTATTATACTTCCGTTTGTCTTGAAATGAAGTCATATTTCCGTACAGACGCGCCCAAATCGCCCGCACGGCGACTAAAGCCGAAGCCGGACTCGCGTGAATCATGCCATTATAATAATAGTATTATTATTGTTTGCATATTATTAATATATTTGTGGTGGATCGAGTATAGGTTCTCGCCAAGGTGTGTTCGCCAGTAATAATCGTACGTATTGTTATAAAATCGTCTCTTCGGTTTCCAGTGTGGGACCGACGAAAAAAATGAACACGTAACACGTTACCGTAGAGTATTATATTTCGCGAGTCTTTCGTCCGGTCCGACGACGTCCGCATATTGTGTGTCCGAGTAAACAGAAATTCCAATAACGAGTAATGGCGATCACCTTGTACAAACACAATATGGCACACCCAACCTAAACCCGTCTTGCGAAAAAGTATCCCGATAAACTTTTACCGCTCGTCTATTTAACGGACCGTTACGGAATCGTTGACGCATTGTAATACGACATGCACTATACTCGATCGGTGTACCGGGAGGAATAGTAATTATCTCTACGCGTGTACGTACACAGTTTTATAACCGATAATATTATTGTAGTTACACCTGCGATAAAGTACCGGAGAACATCAAAACTTTTAATCCAATAGGATAGGACGGGGTTAGGTTCGAACGCGGACATTAGGCGAATTGCGTCCCGTATTCCAGATGCGGAGGCACCACGAAGGAGTTGACCGTATAGTGTAGTTTTACCCGAAGTTTGATTTTGATTATCTTTCCAAATGGTAAACATTTGTGTCGTACATTCGGATTTCGTCGAATTCAATAAAGAACCGTTTGTGAATATAACGAAATTCGAATGTACGAAATAAATATTTGGGGAGAATTAAAAATGAGGAGGCAAACTCCTCGGCGGCGTCTTCTGAGTAACGTTAATTATAGAGATACTAAGTGATTCACTTAGTTGAAGGAAAAAATTGAGGGCGTATCCATAATTTCATTCACGCATAGATAATGTCAATTATTTTTCAGATACAATTCACCAAACGCTCAAGAGCACACGCCAAGGTCATAGGAAACTCGGTTTCCTTATGCTTTTTCGTTTTTTTTCATAACATGCATAGGTATTACTTATGTGTTATTTCATATTTAGAGCCTACTCATCGTGTATCACGCAATATTGTTGTGATTCTCTGTTCCCATATTCGGTTTACCGCCACTCGTTTGTGCCACGCATTTATTTGATACATCTTCATTCTTCATATATTATATTTTAACATTGTACAATGTACAGGCACGCATTTAGATTTATATGTCCGCGAATTATGTGCGATACCTATACCGCGGGAAGAGTTACTGAAACTGGTTTTGAGCAGAGATATTTCATTGAACGTTCAACACGATACGCGGTGTTTTTTTTTCGTCCTCGATCATTTTTCAACCGATTATGTTTAGCGTCACAGTACTTGTAGTACATAGATATATGTATATATATTATGTCGGTGTCTACCTATATTATGTTACAATATTTACGTGTTACTTCCTGTATTATGTTATATCAGGTATATCGATTTCACTATATGACACGATGGCGTAAAAAAAATAAATAAAAAATAATTAGGAGGTATTTTTTGATTTTCCCGGGAGTTTTCATAGTAATTGGAAAAACCCGTAAGAAGACGCCGAATGGACCAATTCACGGAGTTATAATTTCATTATTTTAAATGTTAACGGTTTACGTGATTACGTTTGTTGGGTCTAGTTTGTGAGCCGAGAGCCATTTTTAGATGTTCCGTCTATACGGTTTTCTTAATAATTATGCAAAACCATCGAAGTTTACGGAAATCATAGTTTCATTATTCAATGTTGTAATTTTGTTGTTTATCGCTTGAAAATATTTTAAGAAACCTGGTATTTTCACAAAATCCGTACATTGGCAGGTTTTTCTAGACGTGGTCAAAACATTTTGGCGATTTTTAAACTATTCGTAGGCATTCGCCAGTTCTTTTTTTATTTTACTCGGTGGGTACTATCTGGATAAATCTGTTTGATCAGACGCTTAACACACGAGGTCCATTATTGGCTTCGGTCGGGGGCCCTATAGACGTGTACAAAGCAAAAATCATCATTCTCCCGCAACAACATTGTGAATTTCAAATCGAAACCCAATCAGAATTATAACATTTAAATCCGCCTTTAAAACAAGTCTTATTCCTGAACTTATGCTCATTTGGTCCGGAGGTATATGTTAAAGTGTCCAATAGCGATGTAGCGATGAAAATATATAATATACACACATATATATATATATAGTATATTGTATACATAATAAGAATAATAACATAACATCATACATAATAAAGTGCAAGTCTCTATAGTTTCGGATATGTCCAATGAGTGAAGTTTAGAATGTTTCGGAATTATTTACCGCAAATGTTATTTATTTATTGTACGTATATATTATTTACTGTCCATTTACAGGATACACTCCTACTACTTCTGTCTCTTGCCACCTACGGTTTGTAATAATTTTATTTTTCTAGTTCAAATTCCACTTTCTATTGTATAATAATGAGTTATATTCACACTGTTGGTCATTGGGTTAAGTAATATAAAAACGTTAGCTATTAATTATTTTGCTAACTCACTGAGAATTTTATTGACGAAAACATTATGTTGCATAACAATTGAAGTGTAATGCGTGAAGAAAACATTAATAGTTAAATTAAAAAAACGAATACAATACAAAACACAAATATACCTACTGTCTACAACTAATACAATTACGAAAAAATTAAATGAGAAACCATATCTGCGGACAAAAAGGCTGATGCTAGCTAGACGATATGGCACTATGCCACTATGGAAAATAGGAATGGAACGTGCGATTGTCGAGGTTAGTTGAATGTCCGGGGAGAATAACCGTGTAAGAATAGAGAAGTACCGTTGATTGTATAGATCTCGAAATATGTGCGTTTGACACAGAAAGTATTGAAGGTTTGAATCGTACCATTCTATTATCGTGTACATATTTTAAAAAAATCCAACAACAAAAAGTGACTTTAATCGTGGGAGGAATAAACACGATTGCCACGGGTTGTCTTAAATCATCGAGTCGTAATAATAATAATGCAGGAATGCCTGTAAAACACAATACGATCGTATTTGTATATAATATAATATATCCTGTTGAAAAGTAGTACACGCGCGTTCGACGAAAATAAAAACAGCAAATGTTTTGTTTATAAAAGTCCATAACGTAAAATTGCAATGTACTTATTCGTCACCATAACATAACTGCAAAATAAAATTTAGATTCTCAGTATAGCAGAGAAGCAAAGAAACTATTAGTGTTAGCAGGATGTGTTATTTTTTCTCTCCGGAAAACATTTTTTTGGCTAATAAAAATACCCCAATTTATTCATACAGAATGGGGCAGAACCGTCTTAATAATTTTAAAGTTGGTACGCTAGAAACTAGAATTTATTAATAATTTATTATATATTCGATTACTACGTTTAAATTAAAAAAATTACGAACTACAATATTATTATGTGCGCACTTAAAAATATATTTCACTTGTATATTGAAAAAAAAAAAAAAAAAAAATCGATTTTCAAAAATAAGATTTCGGTCCAAATTTGGGGCTAAAATAAAATAAATATTCAAAACAAACTCTTTTATAATACAAGGGTTTAAAAAATAAATACTAATCAAAATAAATAAACACCCGAAAGAATTTTACATTTAACTTTTACAAACACATTTGGTTTTTTATCACGTCAATACGTTTTTACCATACAACAGATTGCTTCAAATCAATAAAGATTTACTAAACAGAATTAACAGTATTCGTTTAATTAATTTGATCCAGTTTTTGAATTCAGATTAAATTAAATATACAAATTGTGGACTTCGAACTTTCGAAATAATTATGCACATTTCATGATAATGGTTATTTGAGCAGGAAATGTTTCGGGAAGAGGTCAAATGTTATTGATATCAATAAACATAATATATTTATGGAGGATAATCAGTAATCACTTTCAAGATATTTTTCAACTAACTTTATCCTTCTAAAAACATAATCATACGGTTTTGCTTCTCACACGAGATCACTCAGCTTTTCCCTACCTTATAAATGCGAATTTTTCACTTGGTGATGGTACTCTATTTGAACAAATTCTAAAATCCCAATTGTTTTTCTAAAAAAAATAAAAGAACCGACAACAAATGACAACAACGCAGAAATGTCTTGGCTACAAAGGATAAAATCAAAACTTAAGGTTCTCACACAATTGCACTGGTTGCGGTGGTCGTTGGTGGTCGGTGTATAAGCAAGGCCGTGTATTGTAATGTAATCCAAGTGCGGAGTGCGCAATGTCTATATCGCAGCGAAAATCGATGGCGATAACACAGAGGTAAATTGCTGCGTGTTACAATTTTAATGCCACGGCCATTATTTCACTGGTATAGGTACTTATAATAATAAAGGACACATGAATATAATATAATATTATTCGCAAAATTAATTTCAATGTATAATTTTAACTAGCTCCCCTCATAATGGAATAATGGTAGTAGGCTTGTTCCTT
This sequence comes from Cinara cedri, assembly GCA_902439185.1. NCBI lineage: Eukaryota > Metazoa > Arthropoda > Insecta > Hemiptera > Aphididae > Cinara > Cinara cedri. The sequence continues at coordinate 112,466 of CABPRJ010001964.1, read as the reverse complement.
TAACTCCCAAAAAAAAAAAAAATTCGACTTAATGTCAAATTATGGTGTATTATATTGTATATGGTATAATATTCTATGTACCCTAGGTTGTAACAAGAATACAATTTCTGTGTGGGGGGGGGGGTTGTAAACTACAAATGTGCGATGTTCTAATTTTATTTTATATTGTTTAGGTAGGTAATTTATAACTACGAGTAATATAATATGAACACATTTTTTTCTGGTGGGGGGGGGGGTATTGAATCCACAAAACTTCCTTTCAGGTACGGCTTGGTAGGTAGGTAACTCTAATAAAAGAATATTTATTAACTTGTGACTCGTGAGCAACTTTTCTACCAGCAATTTTGCTCCGATTGACAATGAAAGCACTTTTTATGAAAAGAAATTTAACTGGGAATGTACTTTAAGGATTTTCGATTTTCTCAGGAGTTTTCTCCATGAATGGGAAAAAACGATGGAAAAACATTGAAAAATCGGGAAAACGAGAAAATAGGTAATATTAGACTAATATTATTAAAGAAAACGTTTAATGCATATGTAATATTTTAGATTCTGAGCGGAACGAGGAATCTATTGTTTTATACTGATATTTATTTTTCGTTATAATTAAGTTTTTATTATTTTAATATTTTTTAAACAATCATTGTTGTAATCATTTTACCATGTTGTAACATGTGTATTGTTGACAAAGGAACACTATCAACTGAACCCCGCTCAGGATCGTTTTTTCGTTATCAATGGTTTATCGTCGACTTCTCACCTACAACAGCGACCCACCTACGTGCGAAGTACGTCTGTATTTTTTGTAATGTTTATATTATTAGAAGTACAGTTCGCTCCCGTTACCCCGCATTGTAAACGAATGGGCGATATTGTTACCGATATTATGTATATTACCACCGCCGCCTACGTTACCGACGCGGTGCGCGGGAACCTTAATACTATAAACATATTAACCTTACCCGTTGAGAATCGTTTTTTTTTTGTTTGCAATGATGTATATTCTAAATTAGATACACTATATTTTAAACGTCCCCTGCCTACAACAGTAGCCCATCCGCCGCGCGAAGTGCGTTCAGCTTTTCAATAGTTGTATTATGTATCTTTATAATATGCACTAAATGAGTTAAATTTTTTTAATAGATCCCCGTACCAATAACAATAACAATTTATTATTAGTTTTTTTTTCGGTTTTCTTTTGCACCATCACTTTCTCTCCGTGTTCAACGGCCGGTACTACATGATATCATAATAACATAGATAGGCATCTAAACATATCGTTTATAGACAATCAACGTTAATAGGCATATCCCTATATACTTATGTTCGCTTATGAGTTTACGTCCTCGGCGCCGGTAGATGAACGGTCGCGATATCTGCAATCCCGAACCGGCACGCTGCGCGCGTAACCGCCGCGCGCCGTCATTCACCCGTGTCGTTTACCGTGTAGGTAATACCTTATCCGGCGCACAATTATCGCAAACTGTAAGAACACTTACCATTAGTGTTTATAACGTAATTCCGTACATCCGTGTGTAAAAACGCGTAACGTCCAACAGCGCGAGCGTGTACGATCTTACATCACCGACTGTACGGTACCGCGGGTGTGCGCCGTCGACGATATCGGTAAACTTACAATAATTATCATCTACTCACGCTGCGCAGCGCAAACGCACAACGGCATTTCATAATATGCAAATTCGTTTTCTAGTACACTGTTTTGTTATCTAATAAAATGCAACGGCCGCGGTCGCCCTGGATTGAAAAAACGAACGCGCGATTCTAATTTACTCGCTCGCGTTACGACGCACGCGCCGGCGCACACGCACAATTGCGTACGTTTGAGGTTACGGCCTTTAAGTGAATTTTTTTCCACGGCGGTTTACGAAAGTGCCGCCACATATACGCGTATTATCCTGTGTACTGTGCACGCACGAGCATATTCGTGAATATTAACGACCGAGGATAATAGGAATCATGTACCGACAAACATTTCTGACATTTCTGTACATGTAAGCGCATAATATATTACAGATTTCGCGAAAGTGATTAATGATGCCAATTATATTTTGCGTATTCCGTTCGTACGAGATTATACTCTATTACAATACCGTTCGGTAACGCAATTTCTATAGCGTTTCGTTTTGTCTCCGTTGAACTCGTATTAATAATTATTTCACTGCGTGTACCGCGCACTGCTGCGGAAACCCGTATCACAACGCGGAGAAACGAACGCGGTTGACATTAATTGTCATTCAAAGTCTGCTGAATGTCGGGAAATAATTTAGCCTTTAATAAATCAATTATTATGATAACCAACTAACTACTAATCACGTATTACGATTAAACAATTTATTTAGTTGGAAAAGGACAATCGTTAAATTCTCGGTTTCGGCGAATTCATTTAATATTTGTTCTATGTGTTTGCCCCATTTCGACACGAAGAGGTTTTGTGCTCCAGTTATCAGCGCCAAAGAACGTTCCTAATATTATTATTCTCTATTTGTTGCATTGGGAAGATCGTTTTTTTGAAACTAGTAAGGTCCAGTAGTTGATCTCGAGTCATATCGGGTTATGTTATTACGAATTATAAAATACCCGTGAGCAACAGAGCTCCGTCGCTAGAGTCCGATTTTCACCCACCTATTTTACATAACATATAAATATTCCTCGCACAATAATAAATAATCAAATACCATAATAATACAATGCTAGATGCTAAGTATCGTTACACGAGTTTAAAACATTTGAAATTTGATCATAAAAGTAATAGCTGGTGAACGTTAAAATTTGAAATCCCCTAAAAGGCACAAATTTGACAATGCATCATTTGTGTGGTAGTACGGTTTGTGGCGTTTTATTAGTGCTTCACTATTCCACCCCTATCTAAACTCATTAGTGGAATATCTCGTCAACGGATTGACGGAAATCAAAAATGTTGACATCAAAATGTATTTGAAGTAATACCCCGTCTATTTATGGCATTTTTAGTATAGGTTCTCATTTGAAAAATCAAACGTGGTTTTGCCACAGAATACTCTTTAAATGTTGTGAACAATTCAAGTACTCTAAAATATTGGCTTTAACTACATTCAAAAATTCCAAAAATCTGAATTTGAATATATGCATAATATAACTGAAAAAATGGGGCGAGCACGCTTAGTGAATCACTCTGTATTATACGAAAAGTGTTTACCAATCGCATTCTTTGGTACAAGTATTGTAACAATAGTGTAGTAAATAATAAAATATAGTGGGAACTAATGGTATATCGAAATCAATTTCCTATGCCTATAGAGTATAACAAATGGGTAAGTATATGCTTGGGCTTAACTTAACTCTTAAAATGAAAAATTAGCATTTCATATTTTCAATATTATAATTTGCTTGCAATACGTTTTTGAACTATGCTGACCTACGATAAAATACATAGAAATGGATTTTATGCTTTGTCGGCGTTATATTTCTCATTCATAAATTCGTTTTGTCCATTAATGTTTTCATTGTTTACATTTATTATATTGAAGACACCTAATGTCTTTAATTAACTAACTCATTAACTGACGAAACACTTTAGATAGATGCATCGAATAAAACTCGTGTTGAATATGTCTTATAGTCGCCCTATATAATCAATGGAATTATGAACTATAATTTTGACGTATTTTACGCGTTTGATGAATAAAAGCGATTCTGATTATGACCGGGGCTAGATCAATAGAGGGGGCTTAGGGAGGCTGTAGCCCCAAGGGATGAACTTTTTTGCTCTTATTTATGCGAATAACCTTCTTGTTTTTTTTGCTTGTTGATCTTAAGCCCCGAGCCCCTATGACCCTAAATCCGGCCCTGATTATGATTTATTGTTTATCGTGAATCATGTCAAATTTTCAGTGCTTACCACACAATGGTAGGCAATACGTAATATTGTTATTGCAAAATGTAAATAACGTTTGTATATTATTGCGAGTATACTTGGTTACGGTAAACCCACGAGTATTGTAATTTGAAATGACAAACTGTAATGTGGGTACTGGGTAATATATTATAAAGTATTAAGGTCAGTATTTATTCATATTTCCAGTTCAAGATCGTTATACAATTTTCTTTTGTCACGAAGACGTGGTACCCGCATGCGCTGTTTCAGTCCAACTAACTAAAAAAAGAAGATACTATTATGGGGCCCACGTTGCTTTTTTTAAAAAAATATTAAAATCTATTTTTTGAAAAATTACAGTCATTTTAGAATATCAAATTTATCGTTTTTTCTTAACGATTTAATGAGCGTCATTATATTTTGGAATGATGACGAAAGCGCGCAGCGGTGTACCCTCCAGAATATCGTCTTATTTTAGTTTTATAACGGATGATTTTACTCCAAAATCAAAATTATGCGAGTTCTACTCTGCAGTCTGCATTAGCGTGTTTCCGCTATGTTCGTTAGTTGGACTGAAACAGTAAAATATGCGGGTATCACGCCCACATAATCTTTTCGAACGTAGTTAGGACACGCGGACAAAACATCGAAATTCGATTTAGATTAATTTTATGAATCCGTCTAAACGATTAATTTATTAATGAAAATAATGTGTTCGAGAGGAATTCGAAACGTATGCCAATAATGAAATATCATCTTTGCCGAAGCCGAAAACGTATCTTTACGAAAAAATAAACTTTACGGCACGGCGTGGTTCTCTCCATTGATAATATTCTGTTTATCGAGTTTTTGGCACGGATTCGGTGTTCTCAATGTGATAAATCATGTTTATTGAAAATACTTTGTGCAATATTATACGCGTACAATACAGTGCACAGTACACGCACATTAGGTAAATATGCAACATGTATTTATAATACAACGTGTGTTATTTCCAGAAACGAGTTGAACGGTTCATAAACGTGCATCTATAACATAATACAATATCCTGTTGGTTCCGGGGCGGAAGGGTTTAAGTTAATTTTGTGGTATTTTTTTTCCCGAACCGCGCGCATAAGTGTACGCATTTTTTAAAAATAACGCCTGCAGCGTACCGTCGTGTTAGTTTATGTAATACAAGTGTACGCCTTATAAACATTTGATTTGGTCGCGTCGAAAACCGTACGAAATCGACTTTCCCCTCCTCCTCCTCCTCCCCCCCGGTGACCAAAAGATTGTTACATACTGCTGGAACTTGTGCGCGGTATTTTAAATGCGCGATCGGTGGTGATACGGGAAAAATTGCCTATACGCCGTCGTATCGTTACGGTGTGATTAAATTTCACGCGTGTCGTTGTTTTACATTATACCTACCCGACGTTACAATATTAATATTGTGTACATTCCGTAATACGAGGACGCGTGTTCCACAATATTGTTATTACCTATTATTATTATGATTGATAATAATGTTATTAAAAAAAAAAAAAAAAAAACCCCTCGCGGTAATATCGAGACGCCCGCGAACTATCGACTATGATTATTATAATACGATGTTAAACGTACCCGCGTCATTACACATTTTATTATATCTAAACCTCATAGCTGCGCGCATAACAATTATACCCATCCGGGTATAATACGCGTATCGTAATAATATTATTATCTCGTTGGACCGCATAATAATTTCGTCTTCCTATCCAGTCGATCTCGGCCGGCTCCTAACGTCGCGCCACGCCCTCGTCCAACCGCGCACCGTAACACAGTATAATGTTTTACTGCGTGTGCCGTACACGAGCGGTTTTTTTTTTTTTGTTTTTTTTTTTTCTCTAAAAGTTCGAAAACTGCAGCATAATAATATCGTGTACGGGCGTAATAATACGGTAATAGTTATTATTATTTATAACGCCGTCGCGACCTCGCCGTTGAAATGCGCGTCATATCCATCGTAATATACACGTATACCCCGTCCACTGTACTGTACCGCCGCCGTTGAAATCCACTTTGGTATTCTTCTCGTGTCTTCGTCGCGCGTACGACGATATCATCTAACACTGCCACCGCTATTGGCCAGAAAAAAAAAAAAAAAAAAAAACCAACAACACCAACACCGGTGTAATAATATTCCTCTCGGTCGAGATATGACGCGTCGTGAATAACAATATTACAATCTCGCCTAATGATTGTTTTTTTTCGAAAACACGACGGCTGCGGCGATTTGAACGTCCGACAGACTGACGCTTTTATACTGTATTTCGTTTTACTTTTACATACACACACACACACACACACACACACACATTTTTACCGTGTTGTCGTAAATTTATGCGTGCGTTATCCACGACGTATAAATAAACGTCAGTCACGAGCAGATTTCGCGCAAATTATTATTCTGTTAATATATCCCCGTAGGCACCATAAGGTATATGCGTAGAATATTGGAGCAGAACACCAATATACTAATGTTCAATCATTAATAATTTTGCAAAGTTGCCGAGAAAAAATAATAAACCGTAAAACACTATATCGTATTAATTACAATGATATATTATTAGCAGCCGTTGCCCGGCGTTTTATGATAATTGTTCGGAGCCGACATTTCCCCGTCCCATAAATTAATACATCCTCCGGATTGATGTTATTCGAAAATATCAGAAAAAACTCATTTGGTTCAATTAACAGCAAAGTTACATACGCACAGTTAAACCCATTACCCTCCCGTTATAATCTGTATACCATCGCCCACTGGAATTCTATTGTTTGCCCTGTTTACTGCAATCAAGCCGAGGTAACCCAGAAATAAACAATACATACGTGTAAAATTCACGTGTGAGTGTGAGACACCCCCTTTAAGGTTGAATTCCGGAATACAGAGTAGACAGAGAGCGCCATTTTGTTTGTTTTGAAAGTCAAGTGTGCGAAATATCGGAAGAAACCTGTTGATTTGTATAAAATAAATACGAACATTATAAGTGTACACATATTCAGGCCGTATATAAGAGTGGTTTGTGCAAAACCGATTTCGATAAAGACAGCAAAAAAGAGAGTTGACCAAAATTCTATTGAAGACCAAATTATATTTTAATAAAAAAAAAAAAGCCTAATGGTTTGCACGCGTTTATATAGAAAATAAAATGATTTTTGAAATGTGTCCAATTACCTAACTCAACTTATCTAAAGTCTCTCGCGTCTTGCCTTCTGTCGATGTTATTGGTGAAGTCGAATTAATTTAATTTTTAATAAATAGGTAACAATATTTTTAAGTATGTCTAGGTAAACGATTTTATTTAATATTGTTTACTAGATTTTTTTTTTTTGTATTGTTTAATGACAAGTTTTTAATATGAACAACGCCGATTGGCGTGCAAATTCAAAACGTTTTTAGTTTTCCAGTACAATTTGGTTTTAAATCTTTGAGTTCTGATAGTTTTTAGTTTTTTACTTTAATGCGTGACGTATAATTAATTTGGCATTCAGTTGTAACCACTTATTGAAAACGCTTAAAATACTAACGATAATTACGTATTTAAAAATTAGTTCTATGCAGTGCCGCAACTACACATTTGAATAACCGAGTACCAATATAATTTTGAATCCCTTGTTCCTTTTACATTACGTTATGCAATTACTAGGACCCGGAATTATATGCAGTAAAAACGTATGAAATATGCATAATGCATGCACTTATTTTCATTCAAATATGCAAAAAAATATATGTATGTTAGTGAAATCGTTTATTTAGTTAAAAAATATATAAAATCGATAAAATAATTTATATAAAACGAAAAATGTATTAAATAGTTTTACTAAAATATTTTCTCTAAATCCCGAAGTTCAAAAAGTTTACAAACATACGATTTTATTTTTGGCATTTTAGTATGAAACACGAAAATACTTTGTGAAGTACGGTCGTACAAAATCTAAACCAGTTCTAATTTTTCATTACTGGAGATTATCTTTTTGATACCTACAGCAAACTTTATCTTATACAGCGAGCTCTGTCCATAAACAATTATCTATATTAGCCGATAGGTCAATGAGTCAAACGGGTAAATAAAAATTTAAAAATAATCGAAATATGAATACATCCTTAGTAAGATAATAAGAAGATCTACAGGTCCTTAGCAAGAAGATTGTATTAATTAAATACTATTTTTTCTCCAATATATGCATCATATTTTTGAAAAATGCATAATAACCAAAAATGTTCCAAGTGTACAAAAATATGCGAAATAATATTATAATAATTGGTAGTGCTTTGCACCCTCGGCGTCTTCGTTATACTAGTAACGATGCTGGTGTACGTCACTGCACGATTAACGATGGGAAAGTAATCAAATATTTGTATATAAGCACTAAAAAACAATATGATATGCAAATACAATACAATTTAATAAAGTAAAAATAAAAACGCAAATGTTTAATAGGTTTATGTTTTCGTCATGCAAATGCGTTTATGTATAACAAAGAGATGACATAATTATTAAAGATGTTTTACATCTTTAATTTTTTTTTTTTTTTTAATAATTGTTTTCCTTTACATTAAATTTGATAATAATTCTCGATATATTTGGCATGAATGGCGAATGTAAAACGCACAAAAATTGACAATATGACTTGGCACAAAGATGGTCATGCGTGGTTAGTATGGTCGGTAGTATAATCATACGTTTATAGCCAAGATATATTATAGGTAAGCATGCAATTTATGTTTGAGTTTCTTTGAATCGTTATAATATATACTCTACGTGAACTGTCACTATACAATACACTGGGAGATTTTATTAAACAATTATGTGCATCGTCAGTTCCCCTGCAACGGATTTTATGTTTTGCCGCGTGAATTTACAATAAATATTTGGGTAAACAAAATAGCATTGATTTTGGAGAGCTGGTATGTAAAAACAACTAAAATTAAATTCACACGTCATCACAATTCGTTTTATCTACAATAATATATTTTTCATAAAAATGTTGCAATAATGTGCAATATTATTAGCGTAATGGATTATAACAGTACTAATTTCGTCACTGATTAGATAGCCCCTACTAGGCCATTGCACTGTCTAAATATAAAATGGAATTGCGGACCGCCATTCAATAATGATAATCTGAGTTGGCTGCTCTCTTACTATACAATATAGGCTCTCTTAGTACTATTATAATAAAATGTAAATCGTAGGCAGTAGGTTCGCTTCATAGTTCTTCGTGCATTATATTGATCCCGCAAACATTATAATATTGTAGTAGCCAAATCTCAAGTATCAATACCCACGGCTTACAGTGACATACCCGTGAAACGTGTTTTTTTTTTTGGGGGGGGGTTAATTGGGTATTTATTGAACAATTCGTTATGGTTATATTGTATGTAATTATAAATAACAAATTGATTATAAAACAAAATTTAAATTTCGTTTTTTACTGCCAGCAAATAAATCAATCACATTGTCAACTGTTCTATGGACATTAAGCAAATCTAACCCAACCAAGCGTTCTTCAGCCGTATTCGATCTCAAACAAGTTTTGAATCCAAGTTCAAAAATACAAATGTCATCTAATCACATTATAATACAGTGACCGAATATTATGACCACTGACCATGACTTATACATTTATAATTGATTAGAATCCCAATTCGGTTGAATTTCGACATTTATTTCACATTGTTAAATGACATTGAAATTCCATAACCCGATTATAATTAGTGAAAAATTTGAAACAATACGTTACTGAAGCTTGAAAACAAAATGTAAATCATTGCATTAACAAAAATGTCCGTGACGGGGGCAAATGCCCCTGTTGTCCCCCTCCCAAGGTACGCCACTGACGGCTCAATAACAGCGGTGTATACAATAGCAAGTACAACGTAACACCTATATATATACTTATTTTATTGGAAATATCGTAAAAACCATATAATATTATTTACACGGCGCTATCCGTTCGCGCGAATGACGTTATTATTATTCGTTTGCACCGGTCGATTTACTCGAACAGCATTATTTACAGACAGGTACGTATTTATGACGGAGTCCTGCAATTCGGGCGTAATAAATCTCTAAATAACGAGTCGTTTCCACTCCGGGCACGGTCGTTTTAGGCGTAACCGCCGTGACCTTCCCCCGGTGTTATAATTATTATTTCGTTTGACGACCGACGGGTCGGTAATGCATTGGCGCGTGTCGATGTATTGCCGTGCCGTTATTGAGGGGGAAACCATTTTACGTACGTCGAGCACAGCGTACCTACACGGACAACCGCAAACTTACGATCATTGTTGATTGATCGAGTGTGGGGAGAACGCCGTGACGCGAACTTTGCGGAATTTCGCGTACGGGTATATATTTAAACGTCGGAGCGTACACACCGCGCGGGTCTACGCCCACACGATTGAATGTGCATTTGTTATTATGCGGGCATGCATAATGATGTCATTGTTTGAAATGATTTCTGCGCTGTGTAATATAATATTTACGCATTTGAATCGCAGGAATCAAAGCGATTATAATTATTTATAGAACGACTGACGCGCGACGGCGTGAATCGCATTGATGCGGGGTAGTCTCGGTTTTAATGTTATTAAATTGATCGTCTTTTTTTTTTTTTTTTATTATTATTATTAATATTATTATTGTTCGTAAAATAATATCGTGTACTCCTCCGGAATTCCAGTGTTTGAAAAAAGTAATATTTTTTTATCATTTCTTTAGTACCCGTAGTATTTGTATAAACATTTCCTGAATTTGTGCGATCTTTCTTTCTTATAAAAACGACGATTTTCGTGTCCAGACGTTACCCACCTCATCCTCTCCCGAACGAAAACGGGTACTTTATAGAATTTGTTCGATGATTCATAAGTGTTTTTTAAGAGTATTAAATTCCAATGTGGAGTTGTTTGGATGCTGGGGAAATGCTGATTAAAATAATGACACAAGGTGACAGATGGTGCCTAGATGATTTTCATTGATTAGTGATGATGTTTATTGATAAGTGAAATTCCCAGTTATTCAATTTTTATAGTTAGATATTTCTGGGTTTTGCAAGAAGTTTTGAGAAAAGTTAAAAATTAAATTAAAAGTAGATATCTAATTAAGACGTTAACACGGGAAAAGGGTACTAAGTAAAAAAAAAAAAAAATCAATTATTCATTTTTTTCGTAGAAAGCGAAGTAAATATATATGCCAATGGCCTGTTATGAGAACTGACTCAATTTTCCGTATTTATTAGGAATCACGTTAACACGTGGTTTGGCTATAAAATCGGGGTTTTTCTTTTCCTGTAAAATTTGGCTTTTATGACTTAGTATAACTTTTTATGACTTTTTCCATGTCAACGTTTCAATTGTACTTACCGCTATCTCATGATAATTTAAGGACATTACCTTTAATTATAGAATAATACTTTCCATATTAGCCGTAAGTCTAATGATTGAGTTTTAACTAAAACCGATGAGAAAATAAAAAAAAACACGCTTTTAGCATGGCCATTAATGAAACATAGACTAATTATGTATCAAAATTCTGTTTTAAAGAATTAATTCAAACATTTTCAAAAATTTGACAAGATTATTTACACTATTGGGCCTTTTTTATGTCATTTTTAGATGCAATAGCCTAAATAATTTTTTGGGGGGAGGGCCTTAATATTGATTATTTACATACACTTATTATTTATACTTGATTGGGTTTTAGAGGAGCTTACCCCTGGTATTTGCAGCATGTAAAGGTGTTTCGGGTGGTAGTTACCGGACCACTTATATCGATTACTGTGTCACTTTTTCAGTTGACTTTTTAACAATGTGCATATTATGTATTGTTATAATTAATTTTATTAAATGCCATGTATAGAATACATTTAAAAGTACACTTTGTATTACTTTGCATTAAAAATGATTTCGACTCTTTAATTGAGTTTAGGGTAAAAGGGATCTATAATAGTTTTCATAAAGAACATTTAACTATGTCGTGGTTAAATGATTTTTTTAAAAAATTTTATCATGGTATGCGTTTTTTTTTTATCTTAATTTTAACCATTAATAACTTGTTAAGAAATGAAAATATTACAAAAAATTGTTGAAGTGTGGAATACCTTTGTTGATATATTACACACGAGACAGACAGAGATAACAAATTTTAATGTAGAGGACCCTTAACTGTGTACAGTGTACTCCACTAATTAAGATATACAGGATACGGAATGCACGTTATCACAATATTATTGAAGACGAACATGTTTATCAGTTTAAATCTATTTCGATGAATATTCAATATTAAAATAGGTATAATGTATAATATTATATTATTTTTTTTTAATAAAGGTTTAAATAATTATATTTCCTTGTGTAACCTTGACATGCAGCCTACTCGACTATTTTATATTGACTTTTTATCGTCTTAAGTCAATCACGCAGTGTTATTGATAATATGTTTTGAATACCCGTACACGTATACGTATAGATTTTTACTTGACTTAAAAGCGTTCCTCGACATGTGTCAATATATAGGTACTCGACACGGAACAACAGCTAGTTATATACGCGTAATCCTTGGCGATTCCAATAACTATAATAATTATAATATTATATTTATTATTTGCAGTTGATTCGCAAATCACTTTATTGTTGACAGCAGTTATCGTGATAATAATATAATGCAAGTATTATAAAAGCCACGCAAATCCTCTCTCGTCTCAGGGCCGTCGAATTCGGCGTCGCCATTCGGGTGTAAATATTTGATATTCGTCACTTAGCAAAATAATATCCGATGCAAAACGATGATGTTATTAAAAATGTATTAATATGTACAGTGTTCCGTTGTTAACATTCTTTTAAAATTAACCGTTTTTGTTGTACAGGTGTGATTAAAGACATTTTGTCTAAAAGTAGAACTCGCGGTGGCGTGCCACCTTCTATATATATGCTTGTAATAATAATATAATGTAATAAATTGCACTAAATAACTCTATTCGATTTGGATGTCGTCCAAATTCAGTAGCAATAGACGTCAGTTTTTAGGTCCGACACATATGATAATAATATCATTATGTTATAATATATATACTTACTACTACTTAATCCTAATTGATTATAATATTAAAATCAGTGCATTAGTAGATACACATAACGTTCAATCTTCAATAAGACATTCGTGATCTTTGAAATTATTAACATTTTTGGTATTTTTTTGGAAAATTTATGAAACAAACAGCTCTAAAATACAATATAATGTTACTCACTAACAAAATGTTACATTTATAATATTAAAAAAGGATATTTGTACGCGTAGTTGAGATTCGTACATGGGTACATGATTATATTTGTTTTTTTTATTAGACCGCGCTCATATTAAGAATCTGCAATATTACAATACATTTCTCTACACTCATAATATAATTACAAATAAGTACAACTTTTAACTAAATCTCGTCCTGTTCCTGTACACAGGTTAATAAGTCGGTGTACAGTAAACATCGGCACTCATCTGAAAGTAATCCGCACTCTTTCCCCGCGGGTCACAACTTATCAAATTCTATAGTTTATACATCACAGTATAATAATTATAGTATACTATTATATTACTATACTAAGTAGTGACGTATTTACAGAGGGAGATTAGGGAGATATACTTTCCTTTTAAATCTATTATTTACACGAAAACCTATTTTTAAATTCAAATTTTTTTATTTTTATACAGAAAAATAAAATATTTGATGTGTCGGTATCTATCCACAATTAATAATGTTAATTTATCAAAAAAACCTGAACGTATACATTTTATTGTTTAAAACGAAACCTGCTATATTCAAACAACTAAAATATAAAGGAGATTAGATTAGTACCTATGAATAGTAAATCAATTAATAATAATTACTTATCTAGGTATACCTAGAAATGTAATAGTACTTACAAAAATGTATAAATTAAAAATTGATTTTTTTTTTTTAGCCTGGGTACGCGTTACACAATACGATACAATTTTCAAATTCAATATCTCTGTCCTTCGAATAGTCCTAAATACGCTACTGATATCTATATTATAGTGTTATACATACCATAGCCGTATCGATTTTGAATATAATAACGTTTATTTACTTGAATGCAATAAACAATAAACCAAGTAGAATAAGAACACAATACACAATAATTGTAAGTTGCAAACTCTGATTAATAACTATAATAATTAAAAGCTCTTTGATAGCCCATCCGGAAACAATCGAGAGTTGAATGTGGATAAGCCGAGTAAAGAAATGTATAATAAATTACAAAAAAAAAAAAAAGGTTGTGGCCACTATTCTAAGGTAGGCCAGTTTTGTAGTCTTGATTTCAGAATGATAGGATAAGTCGGATATGAATGATGGGTAATTGATTTTATTTCATACACTGTACGCATCATAAATCGTCGGAAACGAATAATACATTTTGATTGATGTTCGATTGGATATTTTTCGACAAATTAAAATTTAAGATTTTATAAATCACAATTGTTTGTGTTTTTAACGAATTTTACCATACATTTAAACTTAAACAAAGACTTCACTAGAATATTTGCTAAATAAATCGTTTATAGCAACAAATTACGATAAATACTAATTAGTACACTATGCTGAACATAAAGCCCGGCATATTATGTCGAATTATTTTTACGGGCTTAGAAAATTTTTGTTTATATAAATCAAAATGTGTTATGTAAAATATTGGTGATTTTTTTCGAAAACTTTTAACGTATACGAAAAAAATTCTCGTGACAACGGGTTTTTGAAATTTGTATGTTACCACAAGAACAACTTATATTGTTAATACACCTTGCTACTTTTAATAGTTTATCGAATTGTTTTATATACCACGTAAAATACACACACATGAGTATGTTGTTGTGAACGTGTTAAGTGTATTGCACATTAGTAAAATACGCAATAGATATTGATACAATGTGGTTTTTACTTTTTTTGTTGATTTATAATATTTTAAATTTTGTAATACGAACAAAAAAAATAAACGGGTAAAGATGAGAGCAAAATAACAAATTATGATAATTAATCAGCGGTCAAATAACGAATGGTATAAAAAAAAAAAGTTAACGCCAAGAGTTACGCCTTTTTTTCATACTTGTCATTGGTGTATAATATTGTATTATTAAACCAGCAATAGTTTTTAAGAAAAAGAAAATATTTCGCGAGGAAAATAGTTTTTTATTTTATTTTGTAACCTCTTGTCCGTTCTATCTTCAACGCTATAAAATCTAAACTGTTGCGTGACGCGTGCTAATCTGCTGTGCTAATATGACACTGTATCAATTATATTGGGCTACTAGTTATTAACATTGTACATACCTAATATAATAATATGTTATGACAGCTAATTATATGCAACTATTATATTTTAGTTTTTGCATTTCATTCGGTTTTTTTTTTCTCAAAAAAAAAAAAAAAAATAGTTTCATTTTAAACGTCACGTGTTCAAATGTTCAAACTTGAAAGCCAGCACATTTTTGTCGGAATTCTAACTCCTACACGCGTTAGATATGTTTTTGTCCAGTTATAATAATAATAAAATCATCTACGACGAGTGAGCTAAATAATTCTACGTTTATTTACATATAATTTACGAGCTTAAATAAAATATAACTAATAACTGTTAATGCTATATTATATTGCAGTGGTAAATCCAATATGTTCAATTTGAAATCGCTAGTAAACACAATAAACATATGATAAAAAAAAAAATCTACATACAGAGTGGTGTTTTTTTTTAAAGCAAAATATTCATTATTTCCGAAAGTATCTATGAATTTAATTTTAAAGATATATCTAGGTACATATTTAATTGCATCGAAATTTCCTTTTCAGAAAATGTTACGTGCCTACACGCAATTTTTAAATTTTACATTACCGTTATTATTTTCACCCATAGGCGTGTTTGGCGGCGTAACCCCTACCAATTATTCATTATTATTATTATTATTATTTTTTTTTTTTTAACAGATTGTATATTTAATCATGAAAAATAAGAAAATTAACACCAACACTCGTGCTCTACGTTAATAAAACGATTCTGTATATACTAAAGTTATTATTATAATAATAACGCATTATATCTACGGATAAATCGCAGATGCACGGAATAATAATACTAGGTATTTTAGGCGTTTCGGAATGTTGATATTAATACGTAATAATATTATCGAGTACCTAATATTTGTATAAAGTCAACAATATATGTTATTGGTATAATCATGGCGTAATATATAAACAGCTTATGCGACCATCGTCATCGTAACATTTACTGTTTGTCTATCGTCCGTCGTGTAACGTGCGATCTCTCGTTTCATTACCAAACCCATTTAGGCAAACCGAAAAGCTTTTAATGGATTGTCCTGTTGAACGCATCTGTAACAAAGATTTTCCAAGAATTTTAATTTTCGAATAGAATGTTTTATTAACAACATAAAAAAAAAAAAAAAAAAAATTATTATGGCAAACGTGAAAACGTTCGTAAGCGGCGGATATAGATCGAGTCAAATTTCCCCCCAGCTATTATATAGAAATAATCGTTGTAAAACAATAAATAACCGCGTACTATAATAATATATTATTATGTATTATTGTATCGCCTATGATACAATATTGTACTATACATTTATAGTACGGTGTAATTTATGTTAAAGTTATATCTGTAGCAGAAATTTTGCTCCAATCAAAAAATTACAAAAGCGCTTTTTGTAAAAATGTTATCTAGTTGGTGTACGAAAGAATTTGTTTTTTTTTCTATTTCCTCTGCAGTTTTCTTAATGATAAAAAAAAAAATGAGGGAGGAACAATGAGAAATTGTACACACAACCATCTATCGACAACCGTAGTTCTGAGTACTGTAATTCTACTAAATATCTATGCCGTAAAATATATGCGAATTTGAATATAATGTTGGTTAGGTGTAATTAATTATACTTCCTACACATGTTTGTTCCGAGAAATGCGATTCTGAGAAAAACTAAATCACTCCCAATAAATGTTTGTTTAAAGGATTCGCTTTTCAATAATTGTTCCGTGTAAAACGATTCCAATAAAATATGACCAATGGCGCCGCAACATCCCCCTAGGTTTCCAGCAAGTAATTAAACTAATTATAACCGAATTCAATATCTCGAAATCCCAAAATTTATTATCGGTACCAAGGCGTATTGATTTACCATAAGTGTAAAATTTAATATTGTATTATAATACCTTTAACAATTTTTGAAAATACATATAGTACACTAATAAAAATGAAAAAAAAAAAACGGTGATGTTGAACGTGAGCGTTGTGTCAGTAGTTAAATAAAGATCGCATAAAAAACATTTTTATTCAACAGTCCTTGGTATTTATCAATAAATCATTATTAAAACTGAAATACGACGTATATTACATCATATCCAAATTTTAGAAAATATGTATTTAATTTTTATTGGACGTAAAAATATAAAACACGATTAACTTTATTATCTCACTGACTGTATAATGTTAGAAATAACGATATGGTGGGTGCCAGATAAAAAACAAAAAAATAAAACTAATCATAAAACCTGACTGCGTAAATAGATAGAAACAAGATGAAATGGAAAAATGAATTAATAGCTTTTGTGGATTCTCCCTCGGCTTGAAATGGTTACCCTCTTAAAGGCGCAGAGTCGTGGCTTCTGTAAAATTCATAAAATAAAATGATAATCGACAGTCAAAGGAATCAGATATCGGTCCACAACTACATTTATTATTACATTTAAATAGCACCATTAAGGATGAGAACCGTGATTATTTCAAGCTGAGGGAAAAACATAATATATTATTTACCGTTATATTTTGATTCTGAATGGGGCGAAGAAGCTTATGGTTTTACAAGAAAATTTATTTATTTTTTTTTATTTTTTCTACCAGAAAGCTTACTCTGATTAGCAAGTATAACATCTTTTCTAACAGGAAATGTTCTCTCGGCGGTATTTTAGACAGGTCATTTTTTTAAATTCTCGTTAATATTCGAGATAAATGAGGAAAGCTGGTTCTTTAGGTTAAAAAAGATTGAAAGATTATAAATAAGGTTGTAATTGACAACCGTTTTTATTTATTTTTTGTTATTATTAAATCATTATATCATTTTTAAACAATAATTGTTGTCAAGGAAACGCACATTATTGTAATCATTTTACCATAATATTATATTATATTGTTGAGAAAGCAGCACTACCAATTTAACTCTGCTAAGATTCGTTTTTTCGTTAAAATTGGTTTATCTTTGCTTGCAGATATACATTTAATTCCCGTCTTTATCCTATCTTCCCATCTTCCCTCCTATAACAGTGGCTGCACGCACGTACGAAGTATATCCGTACATTTTTTATTAATATATGTGTACATTATTGTCCAGTCAATGAAATATTATCATATCTAAATTTAAAAACACTTAAACTAACAGTGGCCCGCCCACGTGTGAATTTGCTATGCTTTTTAGATTATGAACGGAGCGAGAAATACATTGGGCATTGAATGGTTTTACTATGATGTGTGCCTTTTGAATTTTTGTTTTAATTATAGGACAGAATAATTATTTACTCATAAAAAATAAATACATATATTATTATGAAAGTAAAAAGTTAGCCGGCAGTAGTGCTGTTGGTTTTTTTTTTTTGTTAATAATTAAAAATTAAATTATGTTTAAAAATTTGTGTAAAGAGGGTATGATGGGTATTGTTGTAACCATAGGATTAATTGAGTTCAATAATTACAAGTGATGCAATTTTTTTTTAAGTCTCATTATAGATATCTCTTTTTTTATTTTTCCAATTCGAGCACTGGAATCTGACGTTTCAACATAACTATTGAACTGTATACTTTAATCGATAAAACAATATTATATTCTTATTATATTTCATATTTTTTACAAGGTTTATATTTCTGAAGAATTTGTGTTTTTTTTTTTAATTCTGCTGGTTGTTGTTCTAATATAAAGATTTTAAAAATCTTACACACTCATTCATAGGTATTAACACCTAATCTATATTTGTTTATTACGATGTGTCCCATTTAGTAACAACGTATTATACATTTATAATAACAATTTGGCACAGTTAAAATATTACACAATAGTACACAAGGTATAATATTTTGATTACGTTGGTATTAAATGCGGGTTTTTCAACTGGGTGTTCTTTATTTGAAAACTGTTCGAAATGCCTATTAATTTTTGTTTTTTTTTTTTTTAAACTAGTATGTTTAGACAAATTCACTGTATTTTTTTTCACGCAAAACCTCAAAAAGCGTAGAATTTTAATCTAGTTATTTATTTGTAAAATTTAATCGACATTTTCAACAGGTCACAATCTTGGTTCTGTTTTTTTTTTTTTTTTTGTTGATTTCTGGATTCCCTATGTCAACAATTGCAAAAATATAACTTATATTACTCCACTTGGAATAGTTTTTAATTTGCAACGCATTGTCGTTGTATATTGTATTTCCAATTATCCACCTACAACAATGGTCTATCCGTAAACATTGTAACCTTTTTAAATGTGTAGTAATAGAAAAAATAGGAAAAATAAAAAGGGGGGGGGGCAAATAAGAGGAGTTAAAAGAAGCTTTAAATGGGGTGAAATATAAAGAGAGTAGAGGTTAGGGGGATAGTAGTAGACTTAGGACACTATGTAATCTTCTAGAAATAGAAGACAAATATATTTGAAATTATAGGATAATTACGTAGAAATACCTACAAAGAATGAAATATAGAGGAGTAGGTATAAAAATGTGCCTATATAGTGTGAAATAATCGATCTAGGTTTTGGTACTACAAAGAATGATTTATCTTTAATCATAATAACAGTTCAGCCTACTAGTTATATTACTACATTCCTTCCTATGATTGATAGGGGTTCGGGGTCGTGAATCCGAGAATGGTGACGAAACCAATAACTAAAGAAAAATATAATTATATTACCTGTCCACGGTGTTAGAACGCTAGGGTGTATACTTATGGATAACCTCATGTGAACCTGGAGTCGTTGGACGGCAATCACAATTTAATTAATTAACACTTAACACCTGTGTGCAATCAGATAAAAAATGCTAATTTTTAAATAAGGCAAATAAAAGGTAGAATTTCAAAGTGAATTAATAAATAAATCGAACATGAGTGATTATAGCTGCTAAAAGTCGGAGCTAGCTATTCGAGAGAGATCCTCGAAAGAAGTTGGTGGAGCGTAGTTGTTGCTGAGTGCAGGATTCTCGACAGAGTGTTCGTCTTGGGGTTACTCGAGGGATTAAGACGCTTCATTTTCAATTGAAAAAAACCGTTAAATTGTATGTGTTTAAATGTTATAAATGAAGGTGATGGATTGGATATTGATTCTTCTCGAATGATAGAAAACCACTGGAATTTGTAAACTTAAAAAGACGGAACAGATGGCAATCGCGTCAATGTCGATATAAAATAATTAATAATCGAATTGTGAAAATAAGACAATATACAATAGTATGACTGAGGCGGCAGTGTTCTCAAAGGGCCGCAGCAAATGGCATGCAGTTCCATTATATTTGACATATATTTAAATTATTTTGCTTGTAGATAAGCTTGCATCCCTCTCGAATAGCGAACGATCCGTTAGNTTTATTAAATTATTTACCTTTTGTAAAATACCAAGTACTCGGCCATATTTGAATCTTTTAGTTACATTTTTGTAATGATATAAATAATAGATAATTATACAGTTATAATATTACGTTATGTGAGCGTAACATTACAAATACATACACGAGGGTATTACCTATTAAACAGGACGATATATATTTGCATATTAATCAGTATAACTAATAAATTAAATGGTTAATACTACAAAAACAGTACGTGTGATGTTTAAAATTGTATAATAGCACAAGCGCTTAACTCCACGATTTGTTATAGAATAGCGGTTTTATTTGTACCTGTATAAGATACAAACATGTTGTACGACATATAAATAATTTAAATGTCGGGTGAAACTGTATAACTAGCAAACAAAAAGATTCAGTGAAAAAAACGTATTTTTTTTTTTTTAATTTAACAATAAAATTACCGAATTGGCTCCGAGCATAATTTGAAAGAATATTTTGAAATTATAAAATATGATGTGGGTGGCCATTTAGCTATAGTATATATAATAATATTATTCGCAAACATTTCCTGCAAGCAGACGCACATGTTTGTGATGGATGAATATTAATTTGTATGAAAATATTTTAATCTTTGTCAAACATATTAATCAAATTATTAAAAAATAGATTTAACAAATTTTAAACCTTGAACGGTGTTCAACGAAAAGTATTTAAATAGATTTATGCTAAACTGTTAAATATTATTACGATTCAAGTCGTACTATAATTATATTATTCCTCGAATTTTTCTAAGTAAATCGAATTAATGTTAGTCATACAAAATGCGACTGTGACGAATAAATTATTATTGAATTACATTATACTATTAAATAAATTCTATCACCTAGGTAGGAGTTTGACTGGCAGGTGGTGTATACTGTATTATGTTCATAGACGTGCGTAGGCTTCTTTTTCAGGGTGTGTAGCAGGCTGCCACTAGTGCCTCTGAATGTTATTTTAAGCTCGACAAATTCTAATAAAAAATATACACAAACATTGAAATGTCTTACCAACTGTTTAATTAAAAATGTAATTTTTACTTAAAATTCAAATTGAATTACAATATAAAACGCACATAGTTTGCAAATATTTGATTTAATTCATGAAATGGTTTTTGAGGACCTCAGGGACGTAGCTCCCTATTCCCCCCCTTAATTCAGGCCTAGTATTCAGGGTATGCAGCCGCATACCCTGAATACCCCCTGCGCACGCCTATGATTATGTTGAAGTTGTCATAAACTAATAGGTAATGCGTTCGATTATTAAACTATGGTAATGCAATTGAAATTAAGTTATTAAGTGATATAGAAGTCTCAACACTGAATTGAATATTTTGTAGCACAACCTTATTGTTGTGAATTATAAATTATGACTTACATTCAAATCTTTAATTAATCATTAAAGTTAAACAATATAACAAGAAAATTCGGACAGATACCTTTAAATTATTAATAATATAATTGTAATTGTATTATAATTTATTGATTTCTTTTTAATTAGTTTGAACTATATAACATATCCATAAATAGTCAAATAGACATCGAATCAATTTTTTTTAAATTTAATTTATGCATGCATAATAATTATAATATGTTTGTTCGTTGCATGTGCCCAATCAGAACAAATTTCAATGCATATATAGTATACCCATTGCGAAACGGCATATTTTAAAATGTCATAATAATTATGATCATGCAAAGATTATAATATCTACCACCAATAATGCATTGCATACACTATTCTAGTTAATAAATTGAAATAAATGAGCCAATCCTTTTATAAAATAGAAATTAAAACAATAAATTGTCACTTGTTATAATATTACAATTTTATTGCAACGACTTTTATGTATATTTTTATTACCATTTATTAAAAAACTATTATAAATGATAGAGAAAAAACTATGTCACGTTTGTACATCAACTGCGTTACATAACATGTTCTAAATACCTAAGAAAAAAAAATAAATGCTCTTACTAATTTATGGCGTTTGACTTTATTGTTATGAAAATATCATGTTTTTATATTCACTATACACCTAGTTAAATATTCTATCTACAGTAGTTTTTTATTCTCAGTGAAACGATAGGTTTTAGAACGGTGTAATTGTTTTTTTTTATATTAAGTAGTTTTTTGCTTGCAAAGTGCTCACAGACCAAGAACCGTTATACGGATGGCACATTAGTAAGATATACTATGATGTAAACTTTATTTTTTTTTCTGTCTATGTACAACTTTCAGTGCCAATCAATGCAAATTGCATTGAACGAATGACGCGTGGTGCGAAGTGGATCAGATCAGATCTTTTTTGATTTTGTTTTTCTACCAGAAATCGTGCTCCATATTTTAAGTGTAGCATTTTTCCTGAAAACGTTTTTTAAGCGTTAACATTAAATCATTTTAAATATTATCCTGCATTCCTGATTTCCCACCTAAAACAGCGGTACATCCGTCAACAGTATTACCTCCTTTTTGGGCTCGAATATATTCTTGCTGTAAACAAATGTGTATTTTTAAAAATTGGTAAGTTTTGTACAAAATCATTATTATTGTTTATGAGTTTCCCGACTGTTGTTCAGGATTTAATAATTTATCATTTACATTCCTAATGAAAAATATTTAAAATAATGTCTAATACCGGCTTGCATCTTGATGGTGAGAAAAGTGAGGCGAGTGATTAAAGAACATAGTTTTTTAAAGAATAGTTTTTTTTTTCAATGTTATATAATTGTATACAAATATTCCGGAATACTATAAATAATATGATGTGGAGTTATTCATTTATTAGAAAATTAAAGAAAACTCCCACGTTAGTCGTCGCTTGAAATGTTTACCCTAGTATCCTTGTTAAATAACTAACAACGGTTTTTTTTTGTAGTTGTATTTCGCTATGCTTCGTTGTTCATAATAGCTTATATTTGCATCGGGAACGAGAAAATGATCTAATAAATCATGTTCTTTCGTGTTAATACTTACTTGGGGTACACTATCCATACGTGTTCCTACATACAACTACGGTGTATTTATTATACTAATCATACTATACATTTATAAACATCACATGTTGTATGCAATAATGTGGAATGATATAAGCTTTTGTTTATAAGCTAATAAAGATGCAGATTACACCGAACTGATTTTACAGTGTAGGCCAGTAAAATGATTCAACGTAAATTCAAGTACACATAGATTAACACCGGGTGATCTATTTAAGTGGACACACTCATTATCTTAGAAAGTACGAACTTTTTTCAAATTTCACTTTTAAGTTTGGGTAAGGAGAGAGTAGTGGAGCATCATTTGTGTTGCGGCACTGTGTGCCATAGTTTAATAATGATCCACTATTTTCCTCCTACTTAAACTTTAAAATGATATTCTCGTCAATGGATTAACGGAAATTAAAAATTTCAATACCAACATGTATTTAACTGTATTCCATGTATTTATAAAAATTTTAATACAGGTTGTCATTTGAAAATCAAAAGTAGGTAGTCATTTTATCCCCGGAAATAAGCGTGACAAAAATAATGATAATATAACATTTAAGAGCTGCTTGTTTTTTTATTAGTTAAAAAAATTGTTTGAAAAAAGTTTATACTTTTCGCGATTATGAGTATGCTAATTTCTAAAAAAAATATTATCATAAATAAGATTAAGTGTGTATCAAGTAAAATAGTTATTGTTAACTGGTTGTTATCTAAACTATAATTTTTGTATAACTAGGAGATTAAGTATTTTTAATTTTTGTCATATATTATAAGTAAGTTATGTAAGGTATATTGTATAAACCAGAGGTTCCTAAACTTTTTGTTTTCATACACCACTTGATAATTTATTCTATTTTCCGTAGACCCCCTGATATCATTTATTTACCCTATTTATATCTTATGAATCCTTAATTTTTATTTCGATGAAATTGGCCCCTTGCGGGTCAGAATAAACCTCTGGAAGTCTATAAAGACCACTTTGGGAACCATAAATTTAAAAAGTTACCGTTAGGTATCTATTATTCGTATTTGTTATTCGCATTTAAAATAAAATCGCATAATTTATATTGATAAATCAAAGTTAAGACTTTAATATTTAAAGGTAACATTATATTAATAGCGATAACTAATCAAATAAAATAAATAACAGTACAATTATTTTAACAATAATTAACAATTACTATTGTCAATTTAATTTCAATTTTGGAAGAACATTACGGGCAAATTCATTACCGATTTGGTAACGCATTTTTTTTTTTTGTATTTTCCCGCGAAGCTTTTAAAATATTATTATCGTTGCAATAATAATATAATCTAAATCTTTTCGTTATGCGTGTTCATTCGTGTTTATTGTACCACCTAAACCAGTAATGTGTGATTATGTGAACATTGTGAACTTATACTATCGTACACAATAGTATTATTGTTTTATTATTTATGAACTATTTATGTTCATTTTTTTTTCTGTACTACAAAGCGTGTAGGTATTAATGAACATTCAGCTATTCACTTTCACTAAGCCCGCATTATATATTACCGTTTAAGCAAAATAATCTTGAGTTACTCCCGAGTTAATACCGTTATACGTGTAGGACACCTGGTGTAAAATGATTGTTTATTAAAACGATATTTTTCCTGAGAATAAAAAAAAAAAAAAAAATGATATAAAGTGACAGTTGGTAGCCGTTCATTTAAGTGTCTTACCTCCCTACAATTTTAATCTCGTCTGATGTAGCGGTTCATTATTGTAATACTTAACCGTCGTCGTGTGGTTACTCGATTTTCTCAGATACCTACCTATAGCGTGGTTCCGTAAACCGTATCCTAATGTACCCGTTATCATCACGAATTTCGCTTATTTTATGTGTTCATTGCGTGATCACGGGCCCCGTCTGTGGATTGCACCCGTTAGCATCGTTTAATCCGTAACTACCACAATGGTGAGAATAACGATCAAATTTAATATTATGCACATATTGTACGTAATAATTTTATAGCCGAGCGAGTATTTGCTACGTGTATTTAAATACATGAGATTGTTAACTGGATAATTTGATTTTTTTTTTTTTTTTTTACAATTTTTTAACGAATACCAACTAATAATGTACGGCACCTATATCGCGATTGCGATCAATGGCACATTCGTTTTGGATTTGCGATCGATTATTCGTCAACCTTGAAAAACATGAAAACAACATAGATGAATGATAAATGTCTAATGTTTATAAATTAAAAAAAAAAAAAAAAAAAAAAGACATACTATTATAATAATAGTCTGTGTTTCGCAATAACGATTTGTACGAGTCATCCGGTTTGCCTATTTGTAGAGACTTTTTGCCCACAACGTTTTTGGAAGCAACATTGTTGGCCTATGGGACGAATATATTATATTCACGGATCCCCATTACGTAATTGAAGTATATTGTTCGTAGGCTCGAAAGTCGAGTGTTAAGGTACCGTACGGACTGCGCGCATTAATAATATTAAACTTTTTTTTTTTTAACAATATTATGGTACAACAAACATTGACGCGAGTAGCCCCTGGTGCGCATTCACCTATATACTTGTAGGCACATCAGATATTGTAAGCTACACGTTCGCGGTGATGTTATTGCACACCCATACGTGAAACGCAATACTATTATGACGTTTAATGAAAAATATATGCCGATAAACACGCACGTGTGTATTGTGTACACCCGGTGGGACGCATACTCAATTTCATTGAGGAAAACGAGTACACACGATAACAATACTCGCAATGCGGTCGCCGCAGCTACTGCCGTCTCGACAGTATTAGAATTTGGCGAAAATGTATGCAGATTGTAAATTTGCAACATTTAAATTAACGTAAAAATTAAGGTAAAATACCAATACGTTGCTGTTTTGTCGAAAAAATTCATCTCACGATTTGCGTTGTCAAAACACTCGTAACTGCGTATTGTACATCTTATACATACATCATTAAAACAAAATTATTTCAATGCACTTTTCTTCGTTAATAATAAAAACGGTCTTTTCGCTGTATTGTTATTAATAATAATATATTCAACTACGATTTCGGAATATCGTTATTTTTATAAAAACAAAACGATGAAAAAAAATAATAGCTAAAATGGATTTATTTAAAATTCTGTATGTATCAAAGAATTTTTACTGACCAAAGAATTTTTTTCCGAGTAAAAAATACACACACTTAATAAAACTTCTTCGATGTTTTTTTGTAATTTTTTGAACGTTGCAGATTTATCGAATTATTCCTTGGGACCATTTTTATTTTCTTGTTTCAAGTTACTTTTTCGGTTAGTGAAAAGGCACTAAATATTCACAGCGCATCTTAAATATGCAGATTTTTCACGCCGTAGTAATTTATTTATTTGAAAAAAAGTGTCTAGATTCTCATCAGTTTTTCAATAAATTAAAAAAACCTACAACGGTCAAAAAACCACTGTTGTCAGTTTTCGATTAGAACAAGATTTCTAGTAGAAACATTGTTTTAATACATACATAACAAAAAAGGAAAACACATATTATCGTAAAATCAATATATTCTTTGCTATGGTCAGAATCTAGGATATTTATATCGGAACATTTCACGAAACGCGAGAGTAAAGACGACTCTTCCCCCTAAATGCAAAATGATTATCGTACAGCGGAATAGTGGAAGTCTTATATTTAAGTGGGTCATTAAAATTTTGAAAATGATATTCAAATTTTACAAAATTGGATATTAGGAAAACCGGCTCTAACAGCCTGAAAACTGGCTTATTGTATAAAATACAAATTTCAGGGAGAATTCGGATGATGGTGGCCCCCCAGCATCCATAACATAGTCTATATGGCACTTTTACAAAGTTTTTGTTTTTTCTCCCTCCCGTGAGGTTGACCTGTTGTAACTGCAGTTGTGAGCGAACTGCAAACTGCAATTATTCGACTACATCAGTCTATATTAGATTACCAGACTCGATTTTCACGTTTAAATAAGTAAGAGGCAAAAAAAAAAATGTTATCCACGGATGAACGCAGGTGATGTTTGTTTTGTCGCCGCCGGGTTATCTCGCGGTGTCGTGGGCGGGATGTCATAAACACTGTCTACGCTGAAACGTGTATTATAGATGCGTTTAGATCAGAAACTATATACTGATATTAATAGCGTAGATAAAGCTTCACTTCTCTCTTTCTCTTTTTTATGTTTTTTTTTTTTTTTTTTTTTTTTTAACGCATACCTAGGTTTTTAATGTTTAAATTATGCATGTTTTAGGAATTCCGTTGCGTAATATTGACGTGATCTCCGTTCAAGTGCATTTATTACCCCATAAATACCATGACTATTACT
This sequence comes from Cinara cedri, assembly GCA_902439185.1. Lineage (NCBI taxonomy): Eukaryota > Metazoa > Arthropoda > Insecta > Hemiptera > Aphididae > Cinara > Cinara cedri. The sequence continues at coordinate 84,582 of CABPRJ010001964.1, read as the reverse complement.
AACAAGCGCCATCCATTATAATATATTACGAGATTGATTTGGTATACAAATTATTAGTAAATATCAACATCGTTCGATTAGCAAACACTCCACTTGAAATTTTACAGGGAAGTATAAATAATAACGATCATGTTACCCGTAATATATTTATAATACCTACTTATCTGTGCGCCGGGTACTAATATTCACATATCTTAATATAGATTCATCGATACGTAATTAATTATTCGCACGTTAATTATTATTGTATGCCTGCTAAATACTCGTTCAATACCGAAACACTGAATTAATTTCATTTATAATACTATACAGTGTGTACCGAGAACGTAAGTGCATAAGTACAATGTTATATGATGCTGTTCGATTTTAAACCGTATTATTTGTTAGATTTATACGTATAATATATGCATATTGTATGTATGACGAATACTAAATAATGCAATTAGTAAATTATCATAAACCGTGTTACATTTCAATATTGCATTCACCAGATACTCCATAACGATGCAATAAAAAAAAAAAAAAAAAAAAAAACAAGACTTATACATTTTTTTTTTTTTTTAAATAATCCCGAACCTCGTATCTAAATCCTCGTAAATCCGAAATCCGAACCTCCGAATTTAATTACACAGTCGGGCATTACATGTGTACAAATCGTATTGTATTTATTAAACACAAATATTTATCATATTTATACAGTTGGCATATTATTATTAACGTGGTCACGGTCGTGTTCTAAATCAAATATCTTAGGATACCTGAAAACATATCAATAATTAACAATATTCATAAAGACGAGTATACATATATATATTTTAAACAACGGATTTTATTTAAAATGAAAATATTATATTAATACTTCAGTTTATTAAAAACGAATTTTTATCGCATACGTTTTAAATTATTGAATAATATATTTGGTAATTAATACATATTAAAAAATAATCAATAATATTATCTAACGACAACAAATTAATAAACTTAACTATGTATAGTAAAACAAAACAAAACAATGAACGACCGAAAATATAATATGCGAATGAATGTAATGCTATTATTTTAAATTGACTACCAAACTTTAGAAAAAAAAAATTATATTCAATAGAGCAATGCAATTCTATAATTTTAATACACATCAAAAAAAAAAAAAAAAAGATGCCTATATATATATATACGAATAATTTATTTTAGTAAATAAGATTTTAAAAGGATTGTGAAAATCCACCCAAGGATTCAAGTAAAAAACCTTTAATAAATGCAATGTTTTGGATTTTAAAATCAGATGACTTGAAATCCTAGACAATTTTGTGAATTATACGTCTGCACTACATATTTAACAATAAATAACGTTAAGTACCTTCAATTATTAATGTCTATTATTTTTTATAAATATAAAACATTTTGGAATCATCACTTTAATAATTGTTATCACATAAAATGGACTGGACACGGCAACGTGGATGAGTAACAGGGGAATGGACAGCAAATGTTTCCTCTATCACCACGAGATTACAGACCAATTGGTTTTAGCGTTATCCGTGGTTTGATTCGGCGCCATATTTTAGATTCTGAGTGAAGCGAGGAATGTATAGGTTTTACAATGATGTTTTTTTTTTGTATGTGAACACTTTTTCTACCAGAAAGCCTACTTCGATTGTCAGGTATTTTTTGATAGAAAATGTTCTCTGGATCGTACTTTAGAGAGATCACGTTTTGAAATTCTCATTAATATTCAAGATAATGAGGAAAATCTGGTTTTTTAGATTGAGAAAATGGTTGAAATATTAAAAATAATGGTATCATTGGCAACCGTTTTTAATTATTTTTTGTTATTATTAAGTTTTTATTATTCTAATATTTTTTAAAAAATCATTGTTGTTATGGAAACGCACAATATACTTTAATATGACATATAATATATTGTTGACAAAGCATAACTATTAACTGAACTCCGCTCAAAATCGTTTTTTCATTAGCAATGGGGTTTATCGTTGCTTACAGATATACAGTGAATTCCCTTCTGTACCCTACTTTCCAAAAATTTCCCACTCATAATAATGGCTACACCCATGTATGAAGTTATGTCCGTACATTTTAACCGTGGTATTATTATTTCCATTAATTATAATCACTAAACACTATTGATGGAACTGTAAACTGTTGATTTACATTTCGACGCCCACACTTATCTCTTGTAGGCCGATTTGGTGTCTCAGATAAACTGCTCGCTATACCAGTCAGTTCTGTAATTAATTAGTCCATGATTATAACATAATATAAAGAGGTTAAAGGGTAATGGTTTTGGATTCTGAGTGGAGCGAAGAAGTTCATGGTTTTACAAAGATGTTTATTTTTTATTTTTATCTGTGCGCATTTTTTCTACCAGAATACTTGCTCGGATTTCTACGTGTAGCACCTTTTCTAAAAAGAAATCGGCGAGAAGAGGTACTTTAAGGAGATAATTTCTCAATTTATTCAAGAGTTTTTGCATTAAATGAGAAAAACCGAAAAAAAAAAAACGGGAAAATTTAAGAAAAATAATAAATATAATTTACGAATTTTTTTTCTGCGGACAACTTTTCTACCATTTTGCTTCAACTTTTGACGATAACAGTGTTTCTGAAAAGAAATTTCACTGAGGGGTTACTTAAGAGTGGTCGTTTTTTGATTTTCTCTGGAGTTTTCTCATAAAATTTGAAAAATCGAATAAAAAATTGGGAAAATATATATGAAATGTAGGTATTAGTTAAAATATATTACGGCCTTTTTTTTTTCCTTTGCATAACTTTTCTACCAGCAAGTTTACTCCAAATTTTAATGATACCACTGTATCAAAAGGAAATTTCATTAAAGAGGTACGTTAATGAGGTCATTTTTTGGTTTTCCCAAGAGTTTTCCCAGCAAATGAGAAAAATCGGGATAAAATATGGGAAAACCGGGAAAAACGTAGGAAAATTATGAAAATCGATACAACATTAACAAATTTTATTAAAGAAAATATATAAAGCATATTTAATTATTTTTTTACTAAAAATAACATATATATTGTCGAAAAAGCATCACTATCAACTGAACTTTGCTTAGAATCGTTTTTTCGTAAGCAATGGTTTATCGTTGCTTACAGATATATATTAAATTCTTGTCTATATCTTACCTTCCCAATTTCCACCTATATCAATGGCTGCACCCGTCCCCAATATCTTACCTTTATTTTTTATTCACGTTTTTAGATTCTGAGTGTAGCGATGAATGTATTAGTTTTACTAAGATGATGTGTTTATTTTGCACGAAAAACAATTTTAATGTAAAAATTCTTTAAATTTTTTTCACGACATACCCTAATTGATATTAATTTTTTGGTATTTTAATTAAATAATTTTGCGAAATTCTCACGCGTTTTTATAAAATTATTGGTTTTTATTCGCAGTTAGTAAAATTTGCATGCAGTTTCTTAAAAAATACAGATTTTTAGTTGGAAATATTTTGTTTGAACAATTTTTTTAAAGTTCAGACAGTTTTTCTTAGTAATCAAAAACTTGACAACAAATGAAGATTCATCGGTTTTTTTTGTTGGTTTTTGGTCAAAAAAAGATAAAACGGAAAAAATACTTTACTAGTATACTATAATCCTCAGTTTACCGAGTACCGATTGATATATTATATTTTGTTTTGTTACGATGGATGCAATAATGTATCGTTGCTTTTAGAAATTGGGTAATTTACCCGATATCTTATAGGTACCTATCCAACATTCCACCTAATAACTACCATTGATGTGATGTGTGTCCAGCTTTTTTTCTTTCTATGCTCGACTCATTATGAATAATTCATCAAAATATCGTTTTAATGGAAATTTACTATATTAACATAAACCATCATGTTTTTAGTATGTTATTATTTTTTCTTCACAAAGTCGTATTTAAACGGCATAAATTGAGCGTATATATTATTTTAATGCACACAATTATCTAAAATGAAATGCACTCGAACACGCTGCACGCAAAAGACGACCGTTAAACAAAGAAAAAGATCATTAGGTCTAATATATATTATTATTTTACTGTTGCAGCGAAAACGCCTATATTTTACATAATATTATAAAACTTCAAGGACACGCTGCAGTAGCATCGTTGGTTTTGTTTTTTTTACAATTTTAGATTCTGAATGTAGCGAAGAATGTATTGGTTTTACAAAGATGTTTTTCATTTTTTTTTTCGTTTTTTGTGAACACTTTTTCTTCCAGATAGCTTACTTCGATGCGTACAACGTTGAACCATTTCTGAAAGGGAAACTGACTGGGAAGGTACTTTTGGGAGGTAATCTTTCGATATTGCCAAGAATTTTCCAGCAAATGTGAAAAGCCGGGTTAAAAATATGGGAAAATCATGAAAACCGGTACAATATTAAACAAATATTATTAAAGAAAATATACAACGCCTATTTAATTATTTTACCGTAAAATTACATATATTGACGAAGCGCCGCTATCAACTGAACCGAGCTCAGAATCGTTTTTTGTTTTCGTTAGCAACGGTCTATCGTTCTTTACAGATACACAATTCAATCCCCTTCTGTATCCTGCCTTCGCGACTTTCCACCTACAACAATGGCTGCACCCGTCCCCATCGTTAACCTAGGACATTTTTTTTTTTAATAATACCCGTCGACGATGTCTATAAACTCGAGTGCGCCCAACAGTATATGCTTAGAGTTTATATAATATTGCGTAGCGTTTGTGTGCGTACGACAATAATGCACTAAAACGTACACCGCACCGAACCGAGCACGGTAAAAAAAAAAAAAAAATGGTAATATACGTAATATACGTCGCGTGTCTTGCGAATTTTATACGATAATATCATTGCGATCGTAATGTACACACTCGCGTACGCCGCGGTGGACACCATTACACACACACACACACACTCATTGACATTATAGTGTTGTAGGGGCGCGCGGCGGCGAAAACGTAACGCGATTTAAACGGAATTCTCTCTCTCTCTCTCTCACTCTCTCTCTCGAGAGAGAGAGATAAAAAAAAAAATTCTTCTCGCGTCCGTTTTTAATATAATAATTACTACTGTTATTATAAACGACAACGACAACAACAATAATATATACCGATTTATCAATTTATATATAATAAAACGCGCGCGCGAAAAAATGCGCGGTTTTAAGTTTTTTTTTATTTTCTTTTCAGTCATCACAATAACATTATACACCGTTATTTATGCGCTTGTTTATCGTTGCGAAAAAAACTTAAAAAAAAAAAATTCTGCACACACACACACACACACACACACACACACATAAACGCGCGCGCGCACGCCGCGCATAGATATAATAATAATAATTATTACTATTGTACGTTCGGCTCGCGGGCGCGCGATCGCATAGGTGAGATCATAGATCCCGCGTGCGCCAGCCAACGGCGCTCAGACACCGACCGCTGCTCCCGACGCGCCGCGTGCTGTGCGGCAGTGCAATAGGTTCAGCGGCACTGTGACACAAGCTCCGCCGCCGCCGCCGTCGTCGTCGCAGCCGCGCATCAGATATCGTACCGGACTCTCGTCGCTTGAACGTGAGTACTCCCGTTCTGTTATTATTATTATTATTATTATTATTATTGTTGATTACAATGTTTGGTTTTTTTTTCTGTTTTCTACGTATTTTCACGTTCCTTTTATTTTATTTTGTTGTTTTTTTTTTTTTTTTTGCTCCTATCCCCCGGCCGTTTGGATTTTACACGCGGACAAACGCGCCGGGCTTACGCCGAAAACCGTATTGGGTACTGTTTGGCTCTTGTTCGGTTTGTTTTTTTTTCTTTCTCTCTCTTTAACTGAACATCGCGACCGGGAATCCGTACGAATTCGTATCGATTCGCACCGAACGCGCGGCGACAAATAATTACGTACGATAACGATCGCGATGTTTTGCGCTCACGTCTGCGATAGCCTAATCCGACGATTGCGAACGTGACGAACGCGGTTCGATATTTTTAAATACAAAAATAAAACGTAGTAATGTGACTTCAAGAAGGGCCAATGGCGAAACGATTATTTTTTTTCAGTAAATTTTTAAAATAAATTTACCATCGAAAATCTACCGTCAAGTTCATGGCATAACCGTGTAACTCTGTGGGTTGGTGCAAGAAGGGCCAATGTCACATTTCGTGATTGGTTGGAAACGGGCTTGGAAGTTTTATTTCCCCATGAGGCTCCGCGTATTTTATTAAATGTAAATGTTTGTGTGATTTTTAAAAACTTAAACACCTTTTATTTAGAAAATAAAATAACTGTACACTTTTTCTATTCGTATTTTTAACCGATTTTTTCAAAAAATCGACATTGACCGACTTTTGCACCGAGCCCCCGACTCCGTGGGATGTTTATAAAAAATTATATTTATTTCGTACACGAATAAACTACTTGAAATATTCGGTTTATCTTTTACGACACGACTATTTCGATTGCGTTTGACAGATTGAATACGATTTGAATCTCGTTCAAAAACAAATGTTGTAAACAACATTAATTTGGTTATTTATTTTTTTTTTTTATTTTTTCATACATATCGATCGGATAATGTTAAAAATCTTGCCACGAAGTATTAATTGCATTTCATTGTTGTTAATTTTAACTGACCGATGCGTTTTTCGCCGTCGGTTATGTTTATAAAGAGTCGATTTGTCGTCAAACGCGTAAACCGCGATAATATTATTTTTGGTCCCCATTTCGTCCCATTGACGGATCCGACATGCGAATCGAATACCTGCATAATATTGTAATATCTCTTTGCGCGCACGGACATTCGTTCAAACAATTCACAACGGGCACCTGTTTGCATACACGGAAGACAATGTGAAAAATTACGTTTAAAACATTTAACACAATACGTCCAATACGTTTTCACCGAAATTCTATATTTAAACGTTTTACGAAAAACAAACGGCGATAATGTGTAATGTATATGTGTGCAGAGTCGTTCGTGTATAATATTATTATTAGGTACCGCGAAACGAATCGAAAACGTGTATTCGCGCGCCGTAGTAAAAAATTGTTGTTCGCGATTCACTGCAACGATCAACGCGGAATACACTAACAATGTTACTAGGAATTTCGTTGCACTCGATGATTCCAATCGGCGGTTTAAGACGTTTCCCCACATCTCCCCGGCCTCCCGCATCTGTGAAAATGTGTTAACTGTTCGTTTATCACTCGCGCCATTTTATTACGCAGCCGTCGACCGCCGCGAATGCAATTTTACCTACAGTGTATATTGACGAATTCACATAAAATCATAACGCGCGGCGGCGGGTAGGTTTTCTGAACACAATGGACGTTTATTGTGCGATTTTATAACGTTCTGTAACGTATAAAAATAATAATAATAAAAAAAAAAGAAAAAGTTTTGAAATTAAAAATATAAAATCCTGCCGCAACAGCGAAATGCCTCGAACGATAAACATTTTCTCGCGCAGACAGTAACGGACGTTCGTTGTTGTGTCGTCCGAAACGGGTGTACATCGCGTCGAGCGCACATTATAATGGTGTTGACAATAAATACATCTTGCTTGAAACGCTCGAAAGTCGACACTAGGAAAAGACGTTTCGGTTGCTTACCGATAAAATACCTACACAGATATCGCCGGAGCCGTTTTGCTGACGAGTGAGATTCAAAATGCACTTGAGAAAAAAAAAAAAATAAACACCATCAAAACAATAGTATTACCTACACTGCAAAACGTATACAGCGTAATCAATTTGTTCGCGGTTGTTGCTGCGACTCGCAGTTCTCCACTGTTCGCGATCTAAAGTTGTCGTTGATATTGTTATTAGTATTATTATTATTGGTGCGATGATGGTTAGCTAAACAGTGTTGTTTGCGCTGTACGCTATAATAAACCTGCGCTACACAAATATTTCGTCGTGAGTTCCGTGGGCACCGGACGAGAATGACCGAGCGATAAACGAACGTCCATAGTTGAGTGATTTTTTTTCATTTTTTCATTTTTTCATTTTATCTCTCGATATTAGTATTGTCCGACAGATTATTATATTATTATACAAAAAAAAAAAACAAACAAAAACACCATAATTCGACCACGTGCTCCGGATGGCCGCCTTTAGCGCGCGGGCGACTCGCCAAAATTAAATCTACGCTCAGTAAACGGATCGGCCCTCGTGAGTAATGAACTCTCGTCGCCGCGGCGAACGTGAGTCGTTTCAACGATAATATATTCAATTCATTAATACGGTACGAAATCCACTTGTCGCCGCGTTCAGCCGATTACACGATCGATGCGATCCGGACTGCACGGCGATTTATTTTTGTTGACGTCCCACTGAATAGTACATTTTCCCCGGTACGAATTTTTTACTTTTTTTTTTTTTTTGACCAATTTTCGCCACCGTTCGGTAATTTTCGCTCGCAGCTATTATCTCTGTCGTGTATACGTCAAACAGATAGCGAAAATATGCGCGTGAAGAACTTAATATTATCTATGAAGTGCCTGTGCGTACTACGACGAGCACAGTTTACTTGAGTCATATACCTGCTACACTACCGAGTACCTGTTAGTTTTATCTAAAAATCCTTAAAGAATTCGGAATGTACATAAAAACACGTCAACCGCCGACTAATCGTTTTATTGTTTTGTTATATTCCGCGTAACGTATTATTATTTTAATCGTTTCGGATGTTCCGGTAGCCTTTTTTTTAAAAAAAAAAAAAAAAGTCCACGCCAAAAACTGACGGCCGTTCAGTGTTAACGAATATCTCGCATTTGCCAAACTGACGGTTTTACATGTTTTATGTTGGCCAAGAATAAAAAAATAAAAATAGTAATAAATCGGTGATAAAGCCGGTTATCTATTAATGCAATTTAACGAGAGCATTCGAAGTTACCTGTATTGAAAATTGAAAATTAATGAAAAATGATTCAATACTATTCGTGTAAATCTAATCTATTTTTATCTATTTTTTTTTTTTTTTTTTTACTTTTTTTCTTATTTTTCACATTCTTTGCATACCGCGGTTTAGGGCATGATCGAAAATTACAACATTCGAACTGCGTGATATTTCTAAATTGATTACAACGCACGGCAATACGAACGAAATGCGGTATTTGATTTAAATTCGTGTTAAACGATATATTATGCACACATATAGGTACAATTTCATTTAATATCGCAAACACGGTATCATTAATATTATGCAGATAGATATAGGTACATGCACGACAACTAAAAACATTATAACATAGGAACGTGTAGTACGTCCAAGGTGAATGCAATTATCCGCTATTAGAATTGTCGGCGACTGTATTATTAAGCAGATACCTGTTATGCATCTCGTCAAGTATAATACTCGTATTATATTACGATAATATACATTCTGGTCGATTGATAACGAAACAGCCTTTCCGCTATAGAAATGAATTCAATCAAAACGATCGTGTCGTAACAGTAGAAATTTCGTATACCATTAACCGGGGACAAGATGACAATACGCTGTTTTTGCGTATTTTAACGTGTCGCGTATCGCGCGGAAATTAATCTTCCGTTCCCCCGAACCCCTTGCTGATGTATACGTTGCCGACGAACAAACCGCGAAATTATTATCGGCTATAATAATAATATTACGACGCGTACCCGAGAACTCAGGATCGCGTTAATGTTACATTATTACGTTTCGTTTTGATTTCGGTCGCGAGCACCCGATAATATAAGGACACCGCTTGTACGTTTATAACATACATGGATACGGTATAAACGCGCACTTGTCTCCGACAACACGGTTACAATGTTTTAATAATTGGTACGTACGGGCAGCGGCGCCACCAGGATTCGATGGGGGGGGGGGGGTTTGGAGGGCGGTGTGAATTTCAAATAAATTTTTGGACACGATAAATTATTGAATAGACTATGTGCACGGAACATATTCTCATTCAAAATTATGTTAGGATTACCGGAATAATGTATCGGTAATCGTAATACAACTACACGTATTGCGTAAAATTCGTCAACGTGAAGACGCGGCAAATCTCAAATTTCGGGGGAGCGGAGGGTTGTGGTCGCGCTTTTTTGCGGTTTTTTTTTTTCTAGTGAAAATCGTTTGTATTTCAACAAGCGCGCGTCACAATCGGATAATGCGACCGAAATTAACCGGCCTAATATTATGTTCTCGATCCTTTATAATACGATATTATACTCTTTTAAGTCAAATATAATATACCTAGTGGCAAACTTCAGTTAAACGACAAATATAAATTGTAATATTAATATTCGTGTGCAACGACGGCAGATATTGTCAGTTGGCTAAAAAAAATTCGGCACGCGTACACAATCTTATCAGTTATCGCGAAAATAGCAAGGGATTGTGGCCATTACGGCCGTGCGAAATAGTGTAATTCTATAATACATAAAAGGACAAATTGAGATAAACTGATGGGACTAGAGAATTGAAATTTTGCAGAGGTTCCTTGTACAACGTAGGCGAGCACTAAGAAAGGATTTTTCAAAATTCAACCCCTAACGCGGTATTAAAAATTCATCCCCTAATTCGGTAAAAGTGGGTTTCCAAACAAGTTCAATTTTTTTTCCCGTAAAATTCCCGATTTACACGGCGAATGAATACTTATACAGTTTATCTGAGATTAAAAGATCGAACAATTACTGGACCAATTTTTAAGGGGTTTTTTGCAAAACGATCCGCGTTGTCCGGGCGCAGGTTTTTAACTATTGAAATCTTTTATCGGTCCGACCAGTAGCTAACAAGTTAGATGGCTAAATGTTTTATTTTAATGAGTAATAGTTGACATTTGTTATATTTGTTAATTTACGAGTGTATACCAGCAATCGCGTATGCAATACCGGCTAAAGGGGTATGAATTCTTCTTCCGTTGGCCGTGTATACAAAACAAATTACTATATAAACTATCCAACGTTGAAAAATTATCCATACACCTATTATAATATACATAAAATAAAGTTTAATTTATGTTGACTTTTTAAATCACTACACGAATCTACAATTTTATTCCAATCTGGATGAAATTTCGCATATTCAAAACAAGAGGGAAATCACTATCTACTTTTCATCTCGAAATTCAATCCCACACAGAAATCTTTTGTATTTTTGGGACGAAAATTCAACTTTTTTTTTTTTTTGTTTATTTATGGGTCATCATTGCGATAACGAAAAAAAACAATTATTGTATTTATCTAATTTTTCGCGGACAAGGAAGTACCCTTTTAAAAAGATAATTATAAATTAATATTACCTAACAACGACTATTGACTTTGTTTGGGATATAGTTGAACCCGGAGAATACCGGGTAATTTAACGTTTAAGTATAAAACGTTTTGTACAAAGTTCTTAAATTGTCCCGCATAATCGGGAATAGTCTAATAAATAATATTATGAAAATATTGAATATTAATCTAAATGACGTTCACCGCAAATATGTTAGCGCGTTCCGCTGTAATCACTTGTCTAATAAGCTTCTGAAATACTTACTAAATACAGAATTATCGGTACGTCCAATTAAAATTCAGAAAATTTAGATTTTAGACACCGCTTAAACTATTAATTTATAAATTGGTCCGTACATTACGATTAATATTTAAAACGTGATAATGTCAACTTTCCGTTCAGTAAAACAGATTATGCGCTGTTAGTTTTAATATTCGAGTGAATTGGCCTTATATCAAACAGATAGCTAAGGACAGTGTCTGCGTTTTTTTTTTTTTTTTATCTATATTTTAATTTTTAAACGAGATATGAGTATGTAAAATATTACAATTTAAAAAAATCATTCATTATTCGCAATATTCAACATTAGCCGTAACGTATATACGATGTATGTTATATTTTGATGATGTTTCCAATAAAAATACGATCATAAGGTTATGGCCAATAGGTTTACATTCTTAAAAAACACGTCATTCAAACGCTATTCACGATAATACTGTATACCTATAAACTATGAAATGTTACTAAAAAGTGCACGGAAGTTATAAGAACCACATATTGCTCTGTATGCTCTCAATTTATAGCATACCAAGAAATCTGTTCTACACAATGGAGAGTTTAAAAATCGAACATTTAAAATGAATATTTCGTCAATGTTGGGAGGGGGAAGTGCATCGATTTTCATTGAATTTCATACGCATATTTAATATGTTCTAAAAAAATTAAATTTTTCTTTTTTAACCTTACGTATTTTAAATAATATTTATTGAACATAAAATTCGATATTATTTAACGTATTTATTTATAGGTATTTATTGCTATCGTGCATTGGTATTTTATCTGATAATACTGAAAATGTATATTTTGTTTGTTTCAATTAAACGTGTTAACCAATGCCATGGCAAGATATATTTTTTTAAATTTTGATTATTTTTTTTTTTTGCATATTTTAAATTTGTTTGCGTGTTTATTCGAATGCATATTTTCGGGGTTTTATGTGCATATTTTGCCAAATATCGCCTCTTATAACTTCTGAGCCCTAATTAGTATAATATGTAATTTTTTTATTACATGATATTAGTGGGCATATAATTATAATAATACAACAAGTGTGCAGAATAACACGGACAATTTAACTGCAATATTTTCCAAATGCCGAGGTTATATTCTAATAGCATTAATAAAATACGTAATATAAATTCCAATGTGTAAGGTGGGAAATCAATAAACTTAAATCGCAACGAAATATATCACCACTAAATAATGCCTTTCAAATAATTCTTAGGTATCTATAAATGATTTGTCATTATTATGTTGTGTTTAGACGCTTTTCCACGTTATCATCTATATTTATATTTATAACATGTTGTCAGAATGTTGTTACGTTACACGTGTAGGTATACCGAATATCAATTTACACATTAGATACCTGATAATTTATCCAGAATACGAAATTCGCGAAAATATATTACATGTACCGTTAAGTTTTTTATAATTCCAACACCGACGTCACGCAACACATAATGCGCTCGTTATTTACATACATATCGTACATACGATCTACCAGATTAAATAGGCAAACGCGAACACTCGGCATTCATTATTGACATTATAACGACAATGGAACACAGTGTAGGGGATGGCATTTAACTCGGTGTATTACTCACAATAGTTTTGGTTCCAAGCGAGTGTGATGGCGCTTATTATTTATGTATACAGTCTATAGTTATTTTAGAAAACAATTTTTACTCGAGACAAGTGAAAAATGCGAAAAACGTTTCTCGGCTTTTGCTACGTACACGTCCATTTATCGTATAAACATACGTATGTATTAAAATTCGTTTAATTTTTCAAAGGCTTAACTGCAGTATCGAAGTAAATTCGATTTTGACAATAGTCTCGTGTCTAATTGTTTTTGTGTATATAATATATACAATGCATATTACCCATTATTTTTTTCGTTTATTAAAACTGATTTAAATTTACTCGGTGGAATTGCTATTTTTAAATTGTACACGTCTTCAAACAAACCAACATATAATTATAAATAAGCCGCGTACTCACGACTTGTGTAGTCGTGTGTTCATAGATACGAGCCGCGCGTACGGTAAAACACATTTGAGCGTATACTTTTTTAGCAGAACGATTGAGTATAGAATATTTTATGATACGTTGCCACTTAAACTACCCACGATCATTATCCTCATGTCCATGCAGCCATTAGACAACACAAATAGAAACTCTGAATAAAATGAATTCAGTTGAACATAATATTCAATAAAATTACAAATTAAAGAAATTAAAAAAATTAAATTAAATACAAAAGCTTTCAACGAATATTGAAATTGTAAAAATATAAATCTATATAAATTATATTCAAGACAAATCGGAAACAGACATCATGGTTTATTCGATTTAACGTTTTTACAATTTTTTTACAAAATGCAGAAATCAACTTTTTAAACTCGTATCAAATTTTGTAATATTACAATTTTTTAAATTAATATTTTTATGTAATAGAATTTAGAATCGTTTACATTGCAGAATTTATTGTTGTCCTCAAACGAAATTGTTTTCTTTTGTATTTCTATAGTGTAGTTTGATACGCCTAGAAATTTTGCTCAATCTTATCGTAAAAAAGGTATATTATGCTCAATCGTGTGATATTCTCGCCGGGTAGTGGGGGCAAAGTACTCGTACGAATATTCGCCGTATTATTTGACATTGCAAGGTAAGGAATACTTATTCGCTAATAACGAAAATACACGAATCGTGGCTTGAGACAAAATTTAATTTTCATAAAACTTATTCAATTTGCACACTTTAATTAAAGTCGTTCAAATATATAATTCGGAATAATTAAAATGAAACATTGTCCAAATTTATGGCAATAAAATACCGAATATATTACGAATTATATTACATACGCGTTACGGCATAGCCTTTTCAACCTTTTTAGGTTAGGTTAAGCTTAATATCCCTCCAATCCAACGCGGCCGCCGATTTATTTTTCTTTTGTTTAATCTTTTTATAAAATATTATATTAATTATTAATCCATCAGTTTTTAGGTTTTGTTAAATGTTCACAATACAGTCCGGTACCTTTACGGATAAACGACAAAGATTTTCAGCATCACCACTGTGCTTTGTCATAACTAAAATAATATAAGCGTAATAATTTTGTTAATTTAAATTAAAAACCGTGACGGTATACCAGTAAAAAAAAAAAAGTCGATTGAAGGTTTTTTTTTTTTTATGCCAGCGCGCGCATTATATTAATAATTGTCTATTCGCACCCATCATATTATTATAACAATAATATACAATATACATTATACAACTAGCATGTAATATATATTATGTATTACACACGTTGGTCGTATCGTAAAAAAAATTAAAAAATATTCGCCCAACACTATCTTCGTGACGGTCCTCGCGATTGTCGCATAAGCCGTTGATTAAACGCGTAATAATGAAATTATCGTGTCGTGTATCATGCCCGTAGTCAGACCAAATCTTCAGGTGGAGACAATCGAGTTTCAGGGGTGGCAGAACAGAAATAAAACAATGGTTTTACTGGTGTAATTACGATAACTATGATATTTCCGGAGGGGGGGGGGGGCAACAATTTTGTAAATTTGGTATAAGAAGCGATGCTTCGCATCATTCCTGCCGTTATATTCTATTTTCGCCGAGTTTTTCGATATATTCATGACGAACGACGAGCAAATTAAATTAACGTGGTTTATCGTATAATTGGGTCACGATACAATGAGTATGTAGTTACCGTACAGACTACAGTGGATTTGTATTGTACTCGGCCGGGAAATCACGGACTTTCACTCGATTCACTCTGACGACCGGTTGAACGTGGGATTTGGGATTGGGTAATGGACATTATATCGAGGGCTAGAGTTGCGCCATCGAGTTTATATTTAGCATCAGGGTTGTAATCATGCATTTCGTACAATATTTTAAATACCGCTAATAATATAATATCGTTTATGTTATTATTTTAGAATTTTAATTCGACGAAAAACTTAATCCGTTTTCCATTGAAAGTGCATATATTTTATCTCGGTAAATCCTTTTAGGTGCTAATAAAAATTTACCAGAAATGCCATCTAGAGACCGCGGAGACAGAGAGATTATTTACGAATTTCGAAGTGGTCGGGTAAATAATGAAAAAGACCCGTAAACGATACATTAGTTTTCAACCTAGCCCAACAAGATTGACAGGCATTTTTCAGCCCCCTCCCCCTTTTTAATATCTCTTCGTGCTCTGTCGGTCATTATCAATGCGTATATTTTTATAGAGACCCAATTTCGGCTGTTGCCAAGACTGATGTCACCGCACCAGTTATCGCTGTATATGCCGTCGTCACCCGTCCTAAACATTCCCACGATTGGTAAACGTCCAATAATAATAACTGTTCGATCTATAGGAATAGTTTGGTCGATCTATATAACGTTGTTATTGCACGCATACATTCACACGTATAAAAAGCAGATTTTAGCGAACGTCTATCCTTCTGCATACACACACACTCGCAGGGGATTAACCCCCTCGTATCGTTTTTTTTTTTTTTTTTATATATATACTCGTATTACCTATTTCGAAAAACTCCATTCGCCCGTTTACCGTGATTCTGATGGAAACGAGCGAATTGTTTTTTTTACGGTCGATGATCTATTCGCTGACGAAAATCATTGTTGTATAGAAATATTTGATTTATTTTACGCGATTTACGGAAACTATAAAATTGTATTAATGAATTACGGCGATTAGAACAGCTATATATTGTTGCGGTTTGCGTACATCGGTATAAATACTAAAAATCAAGGCTGGGCATTTACGAGTTAATAAGTTCAAATTAAGTTAAGAAATTATATTGATTTCACTTTTTAACTCTTTTAAAATAATTTTTTTTGAACAATTAAATTAATTGTTAACTTAGGGAATACAAAAGAATTAACTTTTAATTAACTAGAGTTAATTTGACATTTCAACAAATTGATTTCAGTTTTTATTTGTATGCTCATATGAATAAATATGTTATTATCATTAGTATACTCGTATTATGAACATTTAAAAATACGAACTGTTATGAATGCCTGTTATTTTTTACTGTTGTCACCGGTTGGAGGTTATAGATAGATTATTAGGCCATTATAATAGGTGTTAGACAATATGTACTTTTTTTTTTTTAATTAACTTAATTTGAGTTAAAAAGTTAATTATAACTCTTGGTTAACTTCCAACTTAGTCGAATTGATAAATTATTTGAATTAGCTTTTAATTATTAACTTTATTTAAATTTAAATTTAACTTATTTTAACTGAGTTGAAAAAAGTCACTTGCCCAGCCTTGCTAAAAATATTGTTTATTTTGTCAATAGATGCGTATATATATATATAGGTTAAACTAGCAGCTCCTTGACGATATGGGCATAAAGTATAGAAAGATATTGTAAAAAAAAAAATTCTGTACACAAATCAAATCATCGACCAACGGGTCATTGATTTGTTGTATTGATTTTGTTTTATAGCTTCTGCTTTATGATCGATTTGAAAAATAATTCAGAAGTCGATTGTTAGGTAGGTATGAGTAATGCATGAGTATTTTAATACGTGAATATACAGTACGAGCCTATTGTATACGGAGTTCGTTATTTTCTAAATATTTTATCGGTACATTTTGTATTGTTAACAGTTTTAAAAATTCAAAAGGACGTAAACACCATAATGAATTTATGCATTTTTTTAAAACAACTTTTTAATATACTGATTGTCAGCTGATAAATCGTGATTAGAGTTGCAAAGTAGGTATAGTATACAAATTTCGTTTGGAAATGGAACGTTAGACCGCTACGGATAGAAGAGTTGTTATCGAAATAATACGAAATAATAATCGTAATATTATTATGGTCATGTCGCAATATAGCCAACTATGTTAGACAGCATTGTTAAAATATCGTATTTTTTTTTTTTCTATTTATTTTCTATTTTTATTTGTATAATACATGCAAGTATTACACGAAAACTGTACGGTGTTTATACAATCATTATGAACACCTACCCATACATTTTTACCGTTACCATAACCATTTTCCCTCTATTTTATCGCCATTTGTATTTCATTTTATTTTTTCGTTCATCGTGACGTATAATACAGTGTTATACAATATTTACATATCTGATCTTACCTATACATACCTTATGCATAGTATCTATAGTAAATGTATTCCACCATAGTCAATAGGTCAAAGCGTTTCGCGTGCATTTTGACGCAACACACGCGCTCGCTTTTAAGTGCATTACGACGACGCCGAACACAATCGATTCGGAAGCCCATTTGGTAAATAAAGAAATGCGCCTCAAACGCACGCTATTATAATGCGGTGTGCAGGTTTCATTGTCGCGCGGGTTTACGTTCGTGTCAGCGTACATGCGTTATAATACAATAATATTTTATAAATGCACGAGCTACGGCCGTTACAGAATGTCCATCATGACTCGTCAAAATTGTACGCTCAGATTATTTTCTTTTTATAATAGTTTTTTAATTAAACTCCGTCTTCCGTTTAGGCATCATAGCTTCTTTTTTTTTTTTTTGTAATGTCGTGTAGTCTAACCTATACGACATCGACGTTCGAAAACTATAATTTGAGTCCACGAAGTTGAACATTCTTCGGTTAAGTGAATTTATCGATGAACATTATGTTATTTAAAACACAACATGGTACATACAACACGATTAGTACTTGACTAATCCGTTATTTTTATTTTCTAAATAATTAGATTGTTAAAACGAATCCACACGGACATAAATATTATTTGTACACAGATTTTTCAACCATGTAGTGTAGACATGTTAAAATATTCGTTTACACGAATTTACGGTGTGAACAAATAAACGAAACATAATATTATAAAGATTGATTCAAAATTTGTGTTACAGCCGTTTTATCGTGTAAATATTCAAATTGGTGAAAAATATATAACACAAAAGTTTTTAAATTTATACATTTCTAAAAAAGTTGTAAATTTTTTTTTGTCTACCGTTTTTTTTTGGCGGTCTACATTTGAAATTCAAATGCGAACTCATATTCAAAAGTTCATAAATAATGTTGGTTTGAACACATTTAAATGATGACATTTTAGCCGTGCAACTACACATAGTGTTCCACTACTATCCATCTACCTAAACTAAAAAGTGGAATATCTCGTCAACGGGTTGACAAAATTCAAAAATTCCACACACCCAAATTAATTGAAACTAATATTCTATCAATTTATGAAATTTCAAATATTGATTCCCATTCGAATTTCTTAAGATGACTCTCTCTCTAAAAAAAGACAGCAAACGCACAAATAAAAAAAATATACAAATTATTTTAGACGGTATTATAAATCGAAAAACTTTTATATTTTACACTTTTCTCGAAAATATAATAACTGTGAGTACTTATTTAGTAACTTTTATCTTGAAATTATGTATTTTAACCGTGTCATAAGGAATAAGTTTAATTTTTTGAGTACAATTTGACTTTCTTGGATCCGGAATTTAAATTCTCATCGTTCGGTTAAGTATGACAGAAGAGGATTCTATTCACGAATCGTGATTATTATTTACAACACCTCTCTTCCCCCTGTTGACAATTTCTGGGCACACCACTGTGTTTATTATAATACAGAGGTGGCCAGCGAGAAAAGATTCACGAGTTGTCCAATATATTAATAAATATAGAAGAGCCGAAATGAGAAAAAAGGTCATATTAATATATATATACGATATATATCGTATGATTATCGTAAATAAGATAAGATATTAAAATATGTAGAATTTTCGGAATAACATTTTTCCGAGTCTTCACTCGACAATGAAAAAAATAAAATCTAAACACCGCTCTTACTTATAAACGTACACAAAAAAAAAAAATGAACACGCAACAAATAAGATATTAATCAATAATTAGAAATACGTTAATATTGAAAAATATATATATATATATTTAAATATTATATCAAAAACACCATATTTTTTTGTAAATTTTTTCTATAAATTATAATTTAATAAAATATTATACTACTTAAAATACATACATTTATATTGAACAAATTTAATTTTGTAAAAATGGTTTGTATTTTACGATAAGACGCGAGCCACATCGGTCTATGCGCGAGCCGCAGTTTGGCCAAAAACTAATGCTTACATAATACAATTGTTAGTTGCCTGTATCTATGTTCAAAATTAAATACGATTCACGCGTGTATTTTTCAATTTCTTAGGTTTCCGTTAGTTCATGTACACATAGGTATACGATATTAACGTTCGCCCGAATTATGTCGTTTATCTCTGTTTTATTTTTATTTTCGACATCTACACTACACATTACACGACACACGTATAATTTATGTATCTTATAGTATTATTGTACAGGACAGCACAATAACGTAACATTTTGATACTTCAATAATCAATTTACATCAACACGACGACGCGTGACGGTGATGTGTACTTATTTTTAATTTTTAAATATAACCGACAGCTGTAAGGGGTCTGTTTAACACAATTCTTCACTCACTGCTGCCATCGTTCATTAAATAACTTATGAATCAGCTTATCGTATGTGCGATTGACGCCTTCTCCTTGGGACAAGGCTTCAATCAAACCCGGAGAGGTGCGGGACTGCCGTCCATCAAAATACCCCGGCAAGCTTAGCATATAGGCGGGGGCTCCTCCTCGTGGCGAACCGGTCGGAACCCGCCGGTCTGGGGTATCGTTCGCGGCGCTGCTTCGTGGGATGAGCACCGGGTGACCTGCACGGTCGTGTAGCGTACGTCATGTCGGCCCTCGCCCTTAGCCCCCTTAGCCCCTTAGGTGATGTATACTCAGTAAATCATTGCGGAATGATAATCGGTACACGATTATTATTACGTTAGTCATATTCGATAAGTCGGCGTATTGTACTGCAGCGACGCGAAATCGATTGTGTCAATAGTTTATATTATTATTATTATTATTATTATAATAACTGCAATGGTTAATGAAAGGTGTAGAAATTATAAGCGATAATTGTAAAATGTACAATACGGTAAAGTACCTACTCGTATAACTATAGTATTATGTTCGTATAGGTGGCAATAGTTGGGGGTTTTTTTTTCTTTAACGGATATCGTCATTCCCTACGTGTGAATAAATGGATATTTTTAAATATAACCTATACCGGTGTACATTATAGGTGCACATCATTATTGTACCGACAACAATAGCCAATAACGATACAATTTGTTTTAGCTCGCGTAATGATTAAGTAGCGTTTGTTTACCACCGGCACACAATATCACGACATTGTGCTCAGGGTTCCTGTATATTTCCATGTGTCGGTACCTGCCTGTGCGTATTATATATGTTTCAAGGGCGTAGGAAAGTGTCTCGTGAGCGCCTTCCGACCGACAAATAAAAAAAAAAAAAAACCCTTAGGGTAAAAACAAACAATATAATATATTATATTAATATCCCGTCGGTTTACATTAAAGAAAGCGGAGTTTTTTTTTTCTCTCCCCTTGTTACTAGTATTATTATTATTATTATTATTATCATTATTATTATTATTATCATCAACATCATCATCATCATCTCATTTGACATCATTGTGGTGCCAATAAAAGAGTTACGACGAGGTTCGATTATGACGCCCGGAACGGCACGATGCGATCGGATAACAAATATTTCGGTAGTTATTTTTTAAAATTCGATTTTAATTATATCGCACGCTGTGTATTTTAAGACCACCCGCATCTGCACCGAGAGAATAAATACATAAAAAATAAAAAGAAACCCGGGAAACCTTTTTTGATCGGCATACGGCCAATTTTATTAAGCGCGATTGATCATCGAAGAAATCGCATTTTATAAAAATAAAAACCGCATAACATAATCGAAGGTCTTAACGATGTATAATCTATTTTTTAATAATGTGACTCAGTCCGCTACGGTCCGAACAAATTAAAATTAAACGTTATTATTGTAGTTATACATTGACAATGTTTTTATGGTTTTTACATTTTGTTATTTTATGCGAATTGATTCCCATTTGATTTTTAAACGATTTTACATTTGTAATAATTCTGTTTTTTACGAACGACAATTAAAATCTAAAAAATAATGTGTTTTGATTAAAAATAAAACCTCAGTACTATGATTAATTCTTAATCATTCGAACGAATCTAGATACAATAATATGTACCTTCCCTGTATATTAAAATAGGAATCGGTTAGGTTCGCGTTTCGATAAAACCGTAAGTAATTTGAGCGTATTTTAGAAGACCCACTTGAGCGCGCTACGTTGTGTAGTTGTTTTATCTTATGAAGTTTCACATCCCAAATGAACGTGATTTTCAAATTATTATACACAATACATATGATGTTACATAATAAATATAAATCGCTAAATGTAGAAAGAGTGCGCGTTTAAATTTTAAAATTTTTCAAGAAAGTCAAGCATACTAGTCAATATGTTTGAAAAATATTGAAAAACAAATTTTATATTAATAACTAATGTTATACTGTTAGATATCACTGTTGGGCGGATCTAGTCATTAGATAAGGGGGGAACCTAGAAATAATCGCTTATATTTTAAATATAAGTTTTAATTTATATAATTTAGTGAAAGTTCTATTTTTAAAGCACCTGTGTGATAAGGGTGGCTTTAGACTCCATGTCTCTCCTTGCATCCACCACTGAGTGATATCATCTATACGGTTTTACAGTAATTTATGAAATATTAAACTCTAGGCGCTGAAGGTATTTTTGGTCTATTTTTTAATATGCTTTTTTATGTGTTTTTGTATTTATTTTTTTTTTTTTGATTTTCAAGTAGTTTTCATAATAGTGAGGAAAACTCGGAAAAAGACGAAAAATGAAAACTGATCAATTTACGGCGTTACGATTTCTTTATTTTAAATTTGTATGGTTTATGTTTTCTACCAGAAATATTACTACAATAGAAAAACAACATGAGACCTTTTTTGTTGCACTTTCAATTTAGTTGGCGACTTAGAAATTCGTTTTTGATTTTCCTTGTAGTTGTTTTTATAATTGAGTGCAACCGGAAATAGACGCAAAATGAAAACTAACAAATTTATGGCCTTAGGGTTTTAAATTATTACGCACAGTGTAGTCTCGTTTTCACATGAGTCATAGACGACAATTACATACGACAAAATAGAATGTTAATAAAAACAGTAAAAGCAATGTCGATGTGAAAATCGTCTTCACTATTAACATTATTTTTTTTTTACTGTTTTTATTTAAATTTGTATTATTTCTATCTGCCCATGTGTTATTTATATTGGCTT
The DNA here is from genome assembly GCA_902439185.1 of Cinara cedri. NCBI lineage: Eukaryota > Metazoa > Arthropoda > Insecta > Hemiptera > Aphididae > Cinara > Cinara cedri. Next base: position 61,742 of record CABPRJ010001964.1, on the reverse strand, counting down.
GAGAAAATGTCTAGAATATTTGAACCTAGTAAAACATTAAAAACTCAACTTTTATTTTATAATTTGATAAATAAAAACTAATGATAAAATATGCCATTTTATTATTTTAATATCATAAAAAATGTACAATTAATTATACACAGTGTTCTACATTTATGTTTATCCGAATGCTATTAACTCTGTCAATATTCATTTTTTTAAATCTTTTAAATGTTTGTTTTCATCCCTTAACCACTGAAAAAAAATTTTTTTTTTTTTATTCACTTTTTAAAATTTACGAAATAACCAATTCGTGAAATTATATGTTAGCCTAAACATTTGAACGTGGGTACCGTGCATATACATATTCCATCGATAGTTTCTCAGTTATAGTAGTGGTTTCAACGCCCCCGGTAAGGGTGACAACAAAATATAACATTTTACAGCTGCTATTGTTTCGTGAATTGTCCGGGGGAAAAAAAAATAAAAATCGGAAAAAACTCAATGCACCTTCCGAGATAACGATTGTTTTACCGAGGTAGGTAATTGATTACCCTGAACAATATTACAGTTATATATATATATATATATATAAATAGTTATTATGGAACATCAAACGGCCCGCCGGCTGTTGAAATTTCCGATCTTGACCTTTTCGAAATCGTTGTAATTATTATGGATGCTCAAAGTACCACACGCGACTCGACAAGTTCAAGGCCGGGCCGCGTTACATTGACACCGATATTAGTTTTTACGGTACTCTATTAATATAATCGTAATAATAATGTTACGGTGACGCGTTTAGCCGGCGAAAATAACGCACAACAGCTTATTTAAAATTGTATAAACTACGGGACCCGTTAACGAACCGACACCGTGGCCCATCAAGACGCGTTCAATACGCTACGGTTGCTGGCGATTAAAATTGCTGCGCGAAATTTAAAATCCATTTTCATAATTTATCGTCCGAATAAAATCGTCCATTAATGTTAATTTATTACGGCCGACGCTGTACGATCGGAACACGCTTTGGCGGTGTATGCGATTATTTCGCGCTATTATACGAGCGCCTAAATTGCGTATACGGAATTTGTGTGTACGTTCATTTAACCGGTATTTTCGCGGGTTTCCATTTTTAGAAAAAAAAAAAAAAAAAATAGTAAAAATGTCGTGAATTTCATTTGTTACGAATTTTCAATACTCACCGTTTGTTTCCATGTTAAAACAAATATACCGTCAGGACGAACTGCGTGTGAGAACCGACGTTTGTTTTACATACCGTTTCGTCTTTTATTCCCTCAACAAAAACGCCGCGTTTTACGCATTAACACGTGGCGATTTCATCATCAAATAATATATTATTTTTATTGATTTCAGCAGCTAGTATAGGCACTTCGCGATTCTTCGGCGATTTCGTTTTCGTTCGGTAAACAATTAAACATACGACCTCGGCCTACTATTTTATTTTATACATTGCCCGCTCCGGTGCTAGAATCGGCCGGGTTTCTTCGACTTTTTGAACCGCTCAGTTTGTGCGCCCGTGATAAAAACTACTTGCCGTCGAAACGCTCGGACAGCATTACAGACGCGCGCGGACTTTAATGACATAGAGGTCGGAAAAACATTTTGTTTTGTCAATACCAACAGTGATATTTTCTAGCCGACCGAAGTCCCCAAATCGTTCTTCGAAGTCGGAAAATTGAAATTCAAGTTGAAATAAAATGTTACAAATATTTGTATAAAAATTAAAAAATGTTTACAACAGCACTTTTCGACGACGAATATTTTAACAGCGACGCAGTATATTGAAATTCGTTAAATAGTTCGTAGCCGAATCAAAACAAAATAATATTTAACTAATAGGTACCGTAATTTGATATGTTTACCGGCTGTTAACTACCTATGTTTATTACTTGTATAAAATTATAAAATCTATTTATACACATTTTGGCTCTTGATATCATTGTATTTATCCGTGTGGCTCGGAAACATATTCATGTTGGCCACCCCTGTATCTGTATCGTGTTGATGGCCAATTGACAGGTGGTTGAGGAGACGCCGTCCATTAGTTAACGGGCTATTTGGGTATGAGACATTTAAGCAATGATATGCAACACGTCACGTTAGAACTATGCATGTACGGCATACGGGTATGCGTATCGCTTATAACTGATTATAATATATCTATCGATAATAATAATCGATTACACTTTATATAAATTAAAGAGCTCAATACTAAACGCGAGATGACTCAATAATAATAATAATAATAGAAAAAAAAAAAAACCGAAATTTCGAAATTAAGAGTTCTTGCTCTAAACCGGAAATATGTCAAAAATATAACGGCGATTTCAGTGTACGCAGTAAATATCCGAATACTCGTGTATATACTCGTATAATGATGGGAAAAAAACGCAGCTCGATATTCCCCAAAATTTCCAAAAATTACGCACGTGTCTCCACTCCCATCCATTTCCGTTTTTCGACTTTTTCCAACGCCTTAGTGCTCCATTCCTGCCAATTCCTGCCACCACTCCCGGAATCGGTAGGTATGGATAGCTAAATATTGGCGTTGGAAAAAGTTGAAAAACGGAAATGGATGGGGTTGGGGACATGTACGTCAAAAAAATGCCCTATAAATACAGTATGATATAACAGTTTTAATTTTTAAACCATATAAACGATTTAATAGGTATATTAAAAATAATATTTTTATAACGTTTAAATAATTGCATATGTTTGTATAAATTATAAAATGTGTAGGCTATAATATAATACAGGGTGTTCCACGGAGATCTGACGATTGCAATAACTTTTGTTCTGATCGTTAGTTTTTAGTTTTTCTTTTTTATAATAATTACTAAAGCCTTGCTTTGTATTTATAGTTCTTGTTCGACCATATTGTAATCTCGTCTGGTTCAATTATTGTGTTTCGTATGTTAATATTATGCTACGAGTGTTTGACACATTACAAAGGTATACTGCACTCGTTAGTAACAGCTGTACTACAGACGTCCGAATATAATAATATTACTCATATAGATCGATTTGTTTTTTTTTTTTTTTTTTTATCGTGATCCAGCGATTATCTACAAAGTTTTCGAGTAAAATTTATCGGGTTTTTTTTTGTCATTGTGAAATCGTTTAATGATTGTATTAATAACATTTTATAAACTATACATAAACACGATATATTAACTGTTGACGCAAAATGTGATATGCACGACACTCTAATATCGTGGACGTACCATTCATGAGTGTAAAACAAAAACCGAGGGGGTAGAGAAGGCGGCAGTAGGGTGGGATTTGAAAATCAAATCAAAAGTTGATGTATTTATCTACGGCGTACGGTGTAAAATTTGAAAATATAAATAAATCATCATAACGATCGTTTTATAACCCAATCAAAATCAATTTTACTTAAATCTTCGCTGATATCGCTGGACCGCGACGAAAATATCACTCTGTATACTTACACATGTTTTTCGTTATTCATTTACAGTACCGGCTGAATACTGAAAGGCGCATGCCGGTGAAACCCCCGCGATCGTAACGATACACACGAAGACAGACGTTCTTAAATCATCGCAGGTATGATAATATGCTATGATAAATATTATATTATAATAACCGTGTTAGGTATACGGAGGTAGACATTTTAATAAACCAACGCGCAATACTGGTGCGTCTCTAGACAGTTTTCGAGGGAGAGGTGTGAATCAATTTTTTTAAAACAATAATTACTGCAGGCGTTTTTTTACGCCTTATATATTTGCCTCGTAGACGCGGATCACGCATAAAGCGCCGTAGGCGGACTACCCACTTTCCACCCGTTTTCGTCCGTCCAATATACCGGGGAAAACGGTAATAAATGTACAGAAAATACAAAAAACGGCGCGGACAACGCCGGGCGGGTGACAGCTAGTAAAGTAACAGAATAATAATAATAATACAAATAATAATAACAATAAATAAGTTCAATAAGTTATTGGTATTTTCTAACCGACAACGGTAAATCGAAATGTCGATCACAATTATTTCGTTGACAACGAGAGTAGTAATTCGTACGCATTAAAAATCTTTACGTATGGCGGTGGGGCGTGCGGGAGGAGTAGAACGTCCCTTTGTCCCCCCCCCCCTTCGGGGACGTGCGCCCGGCACAATAAAATAATACGTAACTTTACAGCTTGTACCGCGGTTCGTTGCGGTCAGCGAAACAACAATAATGCTGTTATTCCGTATACGAGTACAACACTTGTTTCGGATCGTCGCCACAACGAAATAACAACGCGCCTTAAATGTTTCGAATTCCGCGGTGTCGATCGGGACGTGTGCAAATGCCCGCGGTTTCGCGGGCCGCGTAAACGAATACTTCCGAAACGTTGATTTCGAAATAACCGCGCGCCATTTCGATAACGCGTCGCGCACCCGCGCGCGGACGGGGTGACGAGTGAAAAGAAACAAACAAAACGGAACATTTACGGGACGAACGAACTGGCACATCGCGGTAACAACGGGACGTCATTGTTATTGCTGAACTATGCGCGTGTAATCGAAACGTTTCGCAATACCCACTCGGGCCGCGAGAGGGGCGCACGTCGAACGGGGAAACGATGAACGCGTTGAAAAAAAAAAAAAAAAAAAAAAAAAAAAACGAAACGAAAAAAAAACCGAAACGGCAACAACACCCGACCGAACTACTGACATGTCAACTGTTACGGCCGCGGCGCCGATCGCGCAACGTCCGGAAAACGCGTTTAAGAAGCGGTCAGCAACAACGGCGCGGCGGCCGTATTTACAATAATAATTTATGCGTGTCACTCGTAGACCGTTTCTACCGACCGCTCGCCACCGTCCGCGTTTCCGAACCGCTCGTCCGAACGAGGTGCCGCGCTTCATATAATTTTTTTTTTTTTTTTTTTTTTTT
>CABPRJ010001964.1:28862-56607 GCA_902439185.1 Cinara cedri | reverse complement strand
CGCCCCCCCCCCCCGAATCGGGCCGTCTTCGATCGTCGTCCGTTTTGGCGGTGAGTAAACGCGAACCGTGTGCGCGCACGCGGCCCCGTGCACGACAATCGGGCAAAACCAGGGACAATAATTCAATTGAAACGAGCCGTCGGCGCATTTTATCGGCACAGGAGTCGTGAGAACAAAAACCCGCGTCCGGGTACCGACTAATCCGCGCGAGTTGCAAATTATGATATCGCTGATAGTAAAAAACAAATTCTGGACACAAAAACCCAATGTTATTAGGTGTTGGCGTGTCCGTTCCTGTGAACGCACTATTGGTTAATTTTTAACCGCATTGTCCCGTTTCGTTATTTTTTACAAGTGGGTACTGCAATATTATTGTTATTTTTCTAAACTTCTAAATCAGTATAATTAAGTGGCACTGAACCCGGGACCCATCCGGTGTAGAGTATTGATCACAACTAATTCAGATGCGTCAATAAAACATTGCAGACAGTGTTTGGATTAGATAACTGAAAAATGACTAAACAATTATCTAGACGAAGATAAAAGATGACTAATTATAATTTATCTAGATAAAAATAAAAATAATAAATGCATTGTGATATAGATAAAAAAAAGACAATTTTTTTTTTATATTATACTGGGAAAAATTCTAAAATGAATTGTAAAAGTAAAAATGTATCTAGATAAATGCGAACATAAATTACTTGTAAGTTTTTTCTATAAAAAGTTCGCTGTTTGTTTAATATTAAAAAAATTGTCAGTACTACAAGAGATATTTGATAAGCACGAAAACATAGTATATTATGACATCAAAATTTATTATGCAAAAAAAAACATATAGGACAAAGTTGCATTAATACCTTAGTCTAAGTTATTCGACCCTTTAAGTTTTAATGTAAAAAAGGACTGACATACTTCGTTCGGTATTTATTGTTCTAAAATTTTTTAAATTATTTATTAAACATGAAAAATTGTTTTCATAATTCGATATATGTTTGATAAATAGAATATTATTCGTTAGGGTAGGTTAGGTTCGTAACCTAGATTATTGAAAGCTAAATGATTCGAAATCAATTAGCAATAAACACAAGAACATGACATTTCAGTATACGTTTAAACTTTAAATTATTTTATAACGGTTCGTTTTTACGTCTGTAATTCAGCATTCTTTCATCTGTAAAGTACCGCGTTGTTGATAAAGTAACCCGTTCAATTATTTCCCTGCGGCGAATAAGGTAGTCTAGCTGTAAATTATAAAAACGGCAAAATCCAGAAGCTCACCAATCCAACGAATTACAGGAGCACACGGAATTACTGCGATCAAAAAGCATTGACCGATATTTATAAACAATAATATTCATATTATTATATTGACGTGGTTCACGAGCGCCGCTTCTTTATTAGGCGATAAAAAGAGAGAAATAAAAATGTAACAAAATGCACATTCATGTAGATTAATATGTTTCACAATCGCTGCATTTAAAAACAAGTATTTTTTTTTTTTTTTTTTTTTTTTTTTTTTGTAGGCATTTAAAAACAATCTAATGTAGAATCATTTTGTAGTTAGTTTTTCGGATTTCATGAAAAATTAATATATAATTTTAACGTGCCCTACGAACCGTAGGTAACACAATACGAAATTAACATTTCCATTCAAACACACATAATACTCATTGCATAATAAGCATTTAAACAATAAGTGTAAAAAAAAAATAATGATAATAAATGCTCGCTATTTTAGTAAAACTAATAGCTTCTCGCTTCCGCTCTAGAACAGTAGTAAAAAAAATTAGAATACTGCTCACGAATAAACCGCTGTTATAGATGGAAAGTTGGGAAGGTAGGATGTATAAGGTAATTTAGATTATGTATAGGTCCTGCATACAAAGATCAAAGCAAGCTGGACGAGTAGCATTACAAATTACATAAATAGACGGATTGTTAGTTTAAAAATATTTTAATGTTGACATTTTTTATTTACTTCAACCCGTTGACGATATGTTCCACTTTTGGGTAGGGAATGAGTAGTGGAGCGTTATTAAATCGCCGCGCTCCGTTTCCCCTACTCAAATTGAAAAAATGGAATATCTCGTAAACGGGTCGATGGAAATCAAAAGTGTCGACACCGAAATTTATTCTGAAATAATAGGCTGCCGTTGAAAATTTAAAGGTACTTTGTCGTTTCATCCACTAAAAATAAGAGCGACACTAATGCAGAATTTTAGACCGGCTTGTTTCTTAAATAATTGTAAATACGAATTTTTTTTTTTTTTTTTTTTCAAACAATCCATACTTTTCTGAACAACCAACGGTATCAATTTAAAAACGGATCGTCATTTATAGGATAATAATATAATTGTTTTATCTTATTTCTGTATTATACGGCAACCCTACTGTCCGGATTACAGTGACGGCCGTTTTACGTGCAGTACTATTTCGAAACGAATATCTTTGGAGGGGTCGGAGCAACCCGTTCGTCTACCCGGATCTCCGCCCGCGGGTGTCCAGTCACTCCCGCGAATTCGTCTACGAGCACCGCATTAATGGCAAAGTTTTGTGTTTTCTTTTCTTTTCTACGCAGATGACGACTGAACGCTGCAGCAGCTACCCGTGTTGCGGCCGGGCCGTGACGGTCGCCGCCGCCGTGGCCGTGGTGGCTGTCTTGATCTCGTTAGCCACAGCCGCGACCGCCTACAGGGTGAGCAACGACCTGGCCGGCAATTACTGCGCGTCCAGACGGGGCGGCTGTTGCGATGGCCGGCAGGACGGCTGTACGGCGCCGATACTGGACACGCTGTGCTACTGCGACTCGTTTTGCAACCGCACCAGGTCCGACGACTGTTGTCCCGACTACTGGACGTTCTGCGTAGCAGGCATAATAGCGAAACAAGGTTAGCTCAGCTGTAATCGGTTTCGGTTTCTCGGAGGGTTTACCACGAGCAATGCGTATTGGATGTGTAGAGTCTGTGTGTTTAGATCCCGAGCGCGGCTATGTAGGAATGTATCGGTTTTAACAACTGTGATGTGAGGTTTTTATTTTAATTTTTTTTTTTTTTTTTATGAACATATTCCAATCGTTAAAATTACGGCATCCTAACAGAAATATTTAACAATTTAACATGAGATTAATCATAAGTTATACTTAGTGTTGAAAAAAAAAATGGTTGAGCGAAATATAGTTGTTTATTTTTTTTTATCAAATTTTGATGAAAATCGTAAAAATCACGGTATTTCAAAACATGTTTAACCGAGCTTCATTCGGAATCGTATTTTTTCGCAAAGATATCGTTGATATTAAATATAATATCTTTATCTAACCCATCCTTTTTAGGTCAATATCCGCATTTTTTCGATTAAATACTTCAATTAAGTTTACGCCGTACTTTATTCCAATCGTTTCTCTCCCAACAGTTTTTTTTATTTTTTTTTTTACGGTATAAAAAAAAATCCTCAACAAATTTCGGTTCACCGATCGACTGTAACCATAACAGCATTATTATACAGTGCACAAACATATTAATAATCCATGCCATTCTGCAGTGCGCTCCCTGTTGTTTCGATAGTGTCTCGACCCGTACAGCCCGATATTGTCTATATTATCCTCCTGCTGATTCGCACATTCGGACAAAAAACACGAGAATCAAAATTTAAATTAGCAATGTGAAACAATAGGTAATATGCGAGTTAGTCGATGGTTTTACAGTTCGGCCATGATGACGGTATTTTCTTTCTATTCGCACGCGCACCACATACACACACGCGCTCCGCACAAGCACACACAAATCTTTCGGCATAAGAAAACAGAAAGTACAAAAACAATAACAGTGATCGTATTTTCATTGGTATTATTATAATATTATAAAAAAATTACCCGTATATACGTTTACAATAAATTGTATTGGCGTTCCAGTAAAACCGAACTAACCTAACGTCCAAACACGATTAATAATATTATTTTTTAAATATCATAGGTTTCCTGATTTACCGATTGGTTTAAATTTTACTTGTGTATGAATTGAAATGACCATAATATAAATATTAAATATTGTAAATTACAATAACTTATGAAACTGAATGCAAACAATTATCGCTAATCGAAATACAATAAATTCCTATGTGCTCCGTAAGTTATTGTTATAATTTATCTAAAAGCTGTAAATCATAATTACATTCAATTATTTTTAACCGAATCACTACAAAAAACGAAATTCTAACGGAAATAGTTATCGTGTAAATATTTCCGTTTTTCCTAATTCCCCCCCCCACTCCGGATTTTTTCAATCATTAAAAAATTATTCGGAAACTGTATCAACCATATAATATTCGTTACAAGATTGAATTCCTTAAGTTGACGATAGGAGCGTGATTTCTGGTAGAAAAATTGTTTACAGATGAGACGAGAATACAAATCATATGAAACTAACATATGCATAGCTATAGTCTGAATCTAAAATAAGTACTGTACTACAATATTATATTTTTACGTATAACTATTTAATTTCATTCGAAATCGGTTTTTAGAATGTGTACACAATGGACGGATCTACCAATACGGAGAAACAGTCAAAGTGAATTGTAATGAATGGTGAGTTGATCGCGTATCTATTTTATTTATATTCATTTTTATGGCACCAGTGGGTGCCGTAAAAAACCTTAATTTTGAAATCTATCGTTGATAATGACGATCACAACTAAAACATTAAATAGCCAATCTCCTAATCAGCGGTTTTCCAAAATATTAATGTAAATTGTAAATGATTATCACAGTCGGTGTGATGTTGTCGACGGGAATCCGATTATGAATTGTGACCAAAACGAATGTCTCACGGATCCAGAACTTTTGAAAACGGTAATGTCGCGTGGATCCCAGTATGGATGGGCAGCCAAAAACTACACTCAATTCTGGGGCAGGAAATACGACGAGGGACTAAATCTTCGATTGGGTACACTGCATTCCACGAAAAAGGTGTGTGTGTGTGTGTGTGTGTGTGTGTGTGTGAGTGTGACAGATCTGGACAGATCTGTCACACTTGATCAAACTTTTTTTAAATTTTAAACAGAGGAGAACGCACATCATGTAGTATTATCATCACACAATGTACATATTATAACATGTGGTTTCTTTTTCGAAACAAATCGTTCGGAATATAATTTGACAGAACCTATAACGTGTATTTGATTGATTTTAGATTTTGCAAGCATTACCGTTGCACGTGGTCGTAAAAAAAGGCTCCCTACCGTCGTCATACGATATCCGTAAAGAATGGAAAGACAAAATTTCTGAGCCGATCGACCAAGGTTGGTGCGGTGCGTCTTGGGTTATATCCACAGTCCAAGTGACTGCCGACCGTTTTAGTATCATGAGCAAAGGAACGATTAACGATATACTGTCACCGCAACACCTCTTGTCCTGTTACAACTCTAGGAACGATGGCTGTAAAGGCGGCGATGTGACGGAAGCTTGGAATTGGATTCGGTATAATGGGTCAGTGAAATCACCTACAGCGATGATTCCGTTTCGTGGGCCGATCGTGTTCCGTAATAATTCTCTATTTTTACAGGCTCATTAAAGAACAATGTTACCCATGGGAAGGTAGAAAGACCAAATGTACAGTGTCCAACAGAAAAGCGGACCTGATAGCCTCGTGTCCGAGTTGGACGAGCAGTTCGGCCAAAACCAAACTCCGAAGAGTCGGTCCCGTTTACAGGTTGGCCAGAGGAGAGAGTATCATGAACGAGATTCGTCATAACGGGCCTGTCCAAGGTGCGTAGTCTTATCAAACGATAGTAAATTATATTGGAAATATTTTTTTAATGCTATCTGCGTGGTCTATAAAAAAAAAAAAAAAAAAACATGTCTATAAAAGTATACTGCGGAAACCGTCTCTATAGTGAAATCGATTATCCTGTATAGAAGGTGCATTATATTATTACCCATAATTTGTTTGAATGCAAATTCAGTCAAGGTTCGAAAGTAATAGCGACTTGTGTCTAAATACATTTGTTATGGCGACCTTCGTTTGAACCGTGGTTTAAAACACGCCTAAGTAAATTTTAATTTTATCGTTTTCTTTTTTCTCCGGGTTATTTATACACTTTGAATAAACGTTATTTTGAGGTTACTGATACTGAAATTTAAATACCTCGGGCGACCACCTAGTTTGTCTATTTCTCAAGCTATTAGTCTTCGTATATTATTATAAATTACTCTTAAATTACGTGTAAAATGAAATATTATTATTTTTACGTACACAATTCAGATAAATATTTCATTTTAAAATTATTTATCGAAATTGCCTAATATTTCTTTAAACTTTAGCGATTCACAATTAATCTGGTGGTAAATTGAGGTAGGCAGTCTTATATATCTTTTCAGTACGGGTTATTTTTACATTAAAGGTCGATAAACCAAGGTAGGCTATTAAATATCGTTCTGTTTAATTTATTATTTTCGCAGCTAAGATTATAATATTATAAGACAATGAAGTTCCAATGCGTGTGTATGAGTTGTGTGTGTGTCAATGCGAGTGATAATACATTCTCAACAATAAAATTCTTACGGGTTTCGAAACAATATTACTCTTTGACAAAATAATTATATTTCAATGCGATACAATGACAAATGTGTGTTACAATAGTAGTATTATTATAATTTAATGTATTCTTTTTAGTATTTATATCATTATTTGGAGACGTGGTATACCTAATATGTAAAAATTATAAGTATATGCAGTTTTTTTTTGGTTTTTGTTTTACATGAGGCATTGGCCTACACTACAAGTACAAGATACATTTATGAAATATCTTACATTAAAACTGATCCTCTCAGAAAAACATTTTTTTTTTTTTGTTTGATAAAATGAATAATGTTCGTTATTCGATAAATATTATATTGTATTACATTGTATCAATTGTATCAATGGCGTCAATAAATGTATACAACACGTAAAGAGAATTGATAGAATTTCTCTTTATTTAGGCCCGATTGTGTTAAAATAATATTTTCCGGGCGATATAATAATATTATGAGTATAAATTTACTGTTCCCATCGGTCGTCACACTCGAGTCGCCTAGGCTATTGCAGAACTAGACGCAGTGTTAAACAATTCGCACGTTTATTAAATATGAAATCGATTATTAAATTTCCGTGTCTTCTGTTTGCAGCCATCATGACAGTGTCGAAAGATTTTTTCATGTACGAATCGGGTGTGTATAGATGTTCGGATTTAAGTTACGGTTCGAGGACGGGACATCACTCTGTGAGGATAATCGGTTGGGGCGAAGAGTACCAAAACTACAAACTCGTCAAATATTGGGTGAGTCGTGAGTATATAGTAAATATATTATATACTCCACGTTTATAATATTTACGGCATTATGTATGATGTAATACGATGTTAAGCCGGATCATCACAGCTATACATGCACGTCGTGTGTCGTGTATTAGGTACCTATGTACTACAAAAGTCGATCTCGGTCCAACTCTGGATACTTATCGGTAGATCACGTTCGATGTCATTGCCACGTAAATGTAAATCGAAATACGATAAAAGATACATGACACGACACAAAACGTAACTGTGATACGGGCTTGATCGTGTAGCCGGTTCAGCTCCGGATTTGTACGTAATCATATTATTATAACGGTATTTTTTGTGTGAAAACAGATAGCGTCAAACTCGTGGGGTCGTGATTGGGGCGAAAATGGATATTTTCGGATACTGAAGGATACCAACGAGTGTGACATCGAAGACTTGGTAGTCGCCGCGTGGGCAAACATCGACGACGAGGAATTGTACACTCGAAGGAAATATTCCAATTATCGAGCGGAAACTAACCTCGTCTGAACGAACACGGCAAATGCGGTCAGAAACAGGTCAAAAATAACGAAAACAAAAAATGTTCGTCAAACGTCAGTACGCACAACCCCAATAAGGTGACTAATGAAAGCAGAACAATTTATATATTACAAAAAAAAAAAAAAAACCAAAATTAAAAAAAACGTAACCATATCATACCTAACACCTACTCGTTTTTTTTATGTATATTGTATATTGTATACTTCCATTAATGATTTTCGTTTATATAACATAACGTACTCGTTTACAACACACTAGGTACATTAATTCAATTATTATAGTAAATCGTCAGGTAACACTCAAATATAATCTATCGAGCCACTACTGTTTATTTATTATAATAAAATATATAATATATTATGTATTGACTGCAGTATAACGGATATCAATGGAAACTTGTACATTTGTTATATTTTATAAGTCAACCATCATAGACCGTATACTTTAACTGCTTACAATATAAGATCTATGAAATTCAAACGTGTAGTTTAGTATGTATTTTTTGTTTCATTATTTTATTATTGTTTCTAAGATAACATTTTTCCGAAACCAAGGCATTTACAACTGTTGAACTAATATTTTTTTGTGTTCATTTTTTTTTCTTTTTTTTTTTTTTGATTATTATAGTATTACGTTTTAGATTGAATAATATTAATTTTAATCGAACAAACATATTTGAACGTGCTTACCTAAACTATATTATTTTAATCGTACTAGTTGTACTTCAGTTAAGCACCTAAATTTATTGGTACCTAACATATTATATGCTAATAAAATATACACCCAAGAAATAATTATTAGCGTATTTTATTTGAATATTGCAAATATGTCTAAATAGTAAATAATAACTTAACACTATGTGTCATAATGCAATAAATATAATAATAATAATTTTATAATATAATAACATAACATCTAATCTGGATATTCATAGAAATCATACTGTATAACTATATACCTACAATGACCGTGACTGATAATTCATTTCCGCTACTTTTTATCAGTATCACTAAGCATAGCTGGTAGAACGTCTGGGATGGGTATAATGATTTCATCTAATGCTGGCCATACTAGATCTGTAAAGTTCAGTGGTAACTGCAACAGAGGTGGGGTTCTTAATGGATCGTTTGTCCACAAGACCCAAACTCGCAGGTCCAAGTCAAAAATACCTTAAAAAAAAAAAAAAAACAACAATATTAATTCGCTAAAAAAGGTTCAAGCACGTTTATTATATTAAAATAAAATTAATAACCGGTTAAATAATAATTTCAACCAAAAGTGAAAACAAATCATGTTGGGTTTTAAATATTTTAAGTGGAGAGAGGAATAAATCGGATTTACTATAATATGGTCAATTCTTCCTTTCATTTATGTTTTTTAAAATCAAAAAGTTTTTAGTTTTGTATCTTAATCTCGGAGAACTTTTTAGATTTTGATAAAAACAAAGAATTAAATTTACTATGATGTGCAATTGAAGTATTTTAGATTCTTAGTGGAGCAAAGAAGCTTGTGATTTTACAAAGATGTTTATTTTGTTTTGTTAGTATGCAACTTTTTTACCAGAAATCTTGCTCCGATTTTTAAGTAAAACACCTATACCGAAAAAAAATGTATGAGGAGGTACTTTAATGAGGTAAATTTTCGATTTTCTCAAGATTTTTCTAATCAAATTTGAAAAACCGAAAAAAAAACGGAAAAATATACGAAATGTATAGGTAGGTATCAGTTAAAATATATTACGGCCTTCTTTTTTCCTGTAAACAATTTCTCTACCAGAAATTTTGCTCCGATTTACAATAATAGCACTTTTTTAAAAATAAATCTGACTGGGAAGGTAATTTAGAGAGAACATTGTTCGTTTTTCCAAAGAGTTTACTCAACAAATGTAAAATCTGAAAAAAAGGATGAAAAATAGGAAAATATAAAAAATAAAGATATTAGTTAAAATATATTATGAGAATAAATTAATACATTAAAACCAGGAAAACCGTAATTTTTTTAATTTTCCTTGTTTTTTTGGGAAACAAGAAACATAACTTCAAAAAAGACGTCCTAGGATAATGGGAAAATCAAAAAATGACCTCCCTAAAGTACCTTCCCAGTCAGATTTTCTTTCAGAAAAAGTGCTATCATTTTAAATCGCAATAAAACTGCTGGTAGAAAAATTGTACACAGAAAAAAAGTCCATAATATTTTTTTACTATAATACCTATATTTCGTATATTTTCCGTTTTTCCGATATTTTATCATTGGTTTTTCCTAGATATTATGAAAACCATTTGAAAAATAAAAAGGGGCCTCTCTAAATTACCATGTAGATAAAATGTCCTTATTTTTTTTTTTTTTTTTTTTACAATCACTAAAATATATCCTTGTCCCTCTGATTAAACAGCAAATTTTCCAAAAAGCGTTATCTCTTTGGTATTTTTTAATTGATCAATAGTAATAAAATTTGATGTGGCCAGTTGTAAATTTACCGAACTAAACCATCCATTTTATCCTTTAATAAACCTCGCAGAGTTCCTATATTATTCATAATATTTGTTGATGTACAATAATACTGATTACGTTTCTAGGATTTGATTGTTCTCTGTCAACTTTGATACAATCATTAATTTTGTATTCTGAAATTGTTGACATAATTCGTATATTATATTGAAAGTGTTTAAAAAATTGAATATACTTTCATAATATATTATATTATTTATTTTAAATAATAATAATAAAATAATTAATAAAGTCTAATCAAGACTTAAAATTATATATTATATTAGTAGATATGGTTAATTAATTTTATAATATTATACAACCAATGGTAATGTAATATTTATTACAATGTATATTACATTTTATTTCACAAACGAATGGCCAAAATTATTTAATTATTTAACGATGAAAAAAATTAAACGATATACAATTTTGGTATCCATTTCATGAAGTTTGTTAGTATGTCACTAGGTGGAAAAATATAGGGTTTCCATTTCATGAACTGGATAACTTTTCATAACAATTTCGTCAAATGGATGTGACACATGGTCTCAATCAGCACGCAGTAGACTGTTTCCAAAATTAATCTATGTTATATAAAAATATACCTACCTAACACTATAGTGTTTACTCTGGCGGAATCACTATCACTGAATATCGGATACGTGGTTATGTCGTCCTGGTTACCAAGTACTCTCACTAAATCCACTACGTTAGATATAAGATTGTTCTTGGTCAGTTGTGCGTAGCGAGCTTCTCTAACCAAACTACTGTTGTAAGCCTCCTCGTGCAATTCTGGATATTTTATGTGGAGCATTCTGAAACAGATGGACAAAAAATAAAGTTTATAATGTACCGATACTGCGGGTAATCGACAGTAGATTCGTTTCGTGGGTCATAACTCTTTTCGTCCACTGCTTTCACATTATTCCGAATCAAAAATGTATCAAATTAAATATTATATAATCATATAATATCCTATCAAATTATATTTGCTTATTAATTGATAACTGCTATGATACGTTTTCCTATTTATGCAATTTAGTGTAATAAAAAAAACCAAATTTATGTTTGTTGTTTATATTGAATTAAAATATAAAATATTAATATATTTTATATTATATAACACTGAAATGCTTATGTTTTCTAGATTTAGAGCTTTTACTGGCGTTTATTTAGTCTACGACATTATTTGAATAGAAGTTGCGACGTCTTTTTTTTTTTTTTTGAAAAATTATCTACAACTTTCTACAAGTATTTAATATATATCTATATATTATAGATATATTCATTTAATAATTGATTTTTGAAGATTAATAGCAAACATCTTCTTGTACGTGGTTGCTAATTGACTTTATCAAACTATTAATTTACATAAATAGTAAAAAACACCTAACCAGTAAGAATGTTGTAGTAGTTAAAATGTTGAAAAACGTTATTTTTTGAAATACCTACAAACACACCTTTTTGTTAAACATTTTCAGTTGCGTGTGATTAAAAAAAAAAAAAAAAAAGAAACACTGATTTACTTTTAAATCAGTATTTCCTAAAATTATCTCATCAAAATATTTCATAAAATATCTGATTCAACACTTTAACTGTAACATATTATTTTATGTGAACAAATCAAACATAAATTAATATTGTGAATATGTAGATATGTAAAAAGAAAAATGTGCCCTTTGGTCCTACCCCTCCCTCTGGTTAGTAGTTATACCTCACACGCATGATTACAACGGAATACACACCTGTTCGTGTGCAACGAGTTTTGGCCCACTGGAAAGCTGTTCAAAGCGATTGCGGAAGAGTTACCAGGATCGGGAACCACTTCAATCGTGTGTGTTACAAACTGTTCTGAGGGTTCGTTTAGGAAAGCTACGTTGACGTTGAACCCGTCAGCCGTGCCACAACCCTCGTTGAGCACAATAGACATAATCTCTTTCATGTCGGCACGGGCGCCTAGGAGAGCCCTAGTAATGATTTCCCGAGCTGGGAAAAAATAAGGCAAAGTGAAAACATAATGTATTATTGCCAGTGAAGACGTAACCAGTGAACTCACGAATCTTATTCGGCAACGGATTACTGACGAATAACGTGTTAATCGAGAAAATCACTCCGTGATAGTTAAAGCCACTAGCGTATCCAGAAAGATGACCTATATACGTGATTGCTTTGAACTTCTCTTCCCTGGCTTCAAAAATGCCACCTTTTTCGCGGTCACTTGGTATAATGTGTGCGCACAAGAGGATAAAGTTGTTGACTGTCTCAGTCAACGCGTCTTCAGTATGCCCCAACGCCTGCAACAGACCCAAACCGTACGTGTTATATACTCAGTGGTTCACGGCTAAGTATGAAGCTTACCATAGATGGCGTAGTATTTAACTTTAACCTATCCGAGTTGATTCTTGTTCAAGTTCTGTTATAGAGATATGGTTATAGAGGAATATTGTACTATCGTATATCATGGAAAATCAAATAAACCAATTGGAAATTTAAGTGATATACAAAATATATCACAATTTGCAAAATTTTAAAAATTATATAAAAATAATTGACTCAACCTTAGTCTTTGCATCAAGATTATTTTAAAAATCGAATTTATAAAATAAATATCACGATATTTTTTTTTTTTTTGAATTTTAAATCTAATTTTACATTTTTTATTTCAAATTCTTAAACATTAAAATTCAACTTAAAAAGCTGTCCTAGGATAATGGGGACAGGTGCAGTCACTGTTGTAAGTGAGAAGTTGGAAAGGTAGGATACAGAAGGGAAATTAATGTACATCCGTAAGCAACTTTATCGTTGCTTACAGATATAAATTAAATAACTTTATATATTCTACCTTTCCGACTTAACACCTACAGTAATGCACCTTTCCCCCTATTACAGCTCATGTTTTAGATTCCGAGCGTAATGAGGGAGCTATTGGTTTCCCTAAGATGTTTATTTTCTTTCTTTCTTTTTTCTAGTCTGTGGACACGTTTTTTTCCTAGTAAGCTTGCCCTGATTTTTACGTGTAGTAACTTTTCTGAAAGTTAAAATTGTGTAAATTGTACTTAAGAGAGGTCTTTATTGACAATTCGATGTCATTTTTAAAATAAATGCATTTAAGTGGAAAAAACGTAGGAAAACGTACAATTTCACGATTTCATTATTTTATAAAAACACGGACGAAGTTTTTTACCAGAAAAAATGATTTAATCGAAAAATCATAAGAAACCATTTTTGTTGCCTTTTTCATTTACTTTCTAATGGTATCGTTGCCACAACTTTTGAGCCATTTTTGAGCTCTTAAGGAATTTTAATTTTTGAGAGTTTTTTTGATGTAATTCAGTTATAAATACACGTAGAGATTTGAAACATAGTACTTATATTAGACTTACCAAGACATGGTTAAATTTCCAAAATCATTGGATGACTTTTTTTCCTTTTTTTAAATTTGTTTACAATGATACTTAATATTACAAATATGGCTTCTATTGAAAAACGACAAAAGGCCATTTTTTTATCGAATTTTTTTTTCAAAAATCGTTTTGAAATCAAATTTAAACGAAAATCGCAAAAAAAAATGCGGCACTACAAATTATGTATTACCGAACTACGTTCAGAATCGTCTTTCGTCAGCAATAGTTTATCGTTGGTTACGGATACAAATGAAATAACCTTTTATATCCCACCTTTTGAACTTCCCACCTACAAAAGTGGCTGCACCCATCCCCATTATCAGCTCTATTTTTTTTTGAACTACCAACAAGAGCCTTTCAAGAGTATATTATTTTATTGCCTGCAATTTTAATGTTATTCGACAGATATTTGACATCATCTGCGATTATTTATTTGGAATTATTAGGGATTTACCTTTAATGATGGCTGATTGACTAATATCGAAGTACATCCGACCGGACCTTTTCCTTTTTCTAAATTCACCGGCAGTGTGTCGTCTAAGGTCATTAGGAACAACTAAAACATAAATTATTTTAGTTTAATTTGTACCCACAGATAACATTTATATTTTTACCAATCATCTACATATTATGTAGTATATAGCATGCAACAAAACAACGATTTTAAATACTTTTTAATATAAATTGTTAATTACCGTCATTAAAGAAATTATGGTAATGGCATTTGACCAAAGAATTGAAAAAAAAAAAAAAAGGTTACAGTTGTGTATCGAAATTAGTAATTTACTCGAAATTCGGATGAAAACTAAATCAGTCAATTTTACTTGGTATGTTTTTAACACATTTTCAGACACAATGTTAAATACCATTATCTCAATTGAATGGTATATAAAAAAATCAAAAAAGTCATTTTTTTCAACCTGAGAAAAAATTTGTTTTAATTTCAAAACGTTTTATTACAAAGTGAAAAGTTTGGATTAAATTAAATGTTAAACTTTGAAATTTAGTAATCATAACGGAATAATCTCAATAATAGCAGTGTATTAATCCAACACTTGTCTGTTTATCATTTGACTTATCTGTTTTTTTTTCCAATAGTCCTAAACTTCTTCCACTCATTACTTTCGACTAATCTGATTTTTTCGCCGGTTCGAACGCACAAAAGATACAGTACATCAGTACTTGTTTGATACCAATATTGCCATTTTGGAAATAAAAATTATTTTACTGATTTTTTCCTTGCGCCTTTCAATTAAAGGGAATACCGTTCAAATTTCAACGGATTTTTTGGCAAACGACATTACTAATACCATTATTACCTGTTCGAATGGTACGCTTGACCCGTCAGCGATGCCTTCCATTTCGATAATGTACTGTGGAAAGTATCTCCTTGACTGCGCCAAGGCTTCATCGTAAATCTTCCTGCCCTTCGGATCCGCAAACGCTTTCAGGTAATCTTTAAGCGGCTCGTACGCTGCCACGAACTGTTTGAGCATGTTACCGTATACCCGACCCTGCGTTGAAAAAAAAAAAGTAAGTTTTACCGTATATTATGAACGTGTAGGTGCCAGATGTCAGAATGTAGAGCACCCCTAAGATGTACTTAAACAACTTTAATAATTTTAATTAGTTATGAACATAAAACTACAATAGCGGGTAAAATATTATGCACTATGATCAATAAAATGTAAAACACTCATTATCTTAGAAATTATTAATTTTTTTTTTCTCGGCAACTTTAAAAAACAAGCAGCCTTACAATTTTAAACGACCGTTATTATTTATTATGTTTTAATGGGAAGGGAAGCTAAAACCGCTACCCATTATTAATTTTAAAATACCCTTTGAAACATACATTAATGATTTATCACCGAAATGAACGAACACAATTATAAAACACTATTAATAACTAGTAAATCAGACAAGTTATTCAAATACAAAGAATGAATTAAAAAAAAAAAAAAACCAATATTTGCTATGTTTTGTGTATCGTCGTCACGCCGGGTTACGGTATAGTGATACGAAGTAGTTACACGTGTTGTCCACAGATAAAAAGTTGAAAAAATGTGATATGTCTTCCAGATTTCGAATAATCATCCGGTGATAATTGGGTCGGGTAATTTTTCATATTATAATGCGTACAGCCGTTTATAGCTGTATTATGATACGCTTTAAAATATACGTTTAATAATATCTACAGGTTTTTCTCATTAATATTATAATATTTAAAATCACGTTGGGTTATATCATTGGGTAGCCTCCCTTCTCCATACCACTCAACTGAAAAATAATTATATTCATTTCATTTGCTTATTGTTCTAAATTATGTGTATATACTGTAAATATTCAATAATAATAAAAAAAGAAAAATATATTATATTTCGTGTTTGGAGTTGATTTTTAATTTTTCACTGAACATTTGTTTCGCTGCACTTGAATTATAACACGGTTGACTATGACGATTGATTATTATCAAATAAAAAAAACAAAGGGATTTTTTTTTTTAATTGCCCTTATTGTATCATCTATAAAAAATGGTACCTAGAAAAAGGCGAGTCTGTGATTTAGTAATAGTTTATAATATTTAGGGCTTTAATAAACAAAACAAAAAGTAATATTGTTTACGTTACACAAATTTAAACGTTTATACAATTTTACGTTTTTAAGTGAAGAACAATTTAAACGCTATAACTTATGACCAATTTAGTTTTTGAGCGTTATTCGACTTAAGCATGATTAAACGACTTGATTACAATTCAACCATTTTTTGTTTGATTTTTAGAAACTTATGTGATGGTCAACAGTTCATTTCCACCGTCTATTTGAGCTGAAATTTCTAAGTCTTTAACGCGTACAAGGCACAACCAATGTTTGTGAGTCATTTCATTCCAAACTGAATAATATGTTTTACTTTTTAAGTCCTAATCAGGGGCGAACTGGTTGAGTTACAGACCAACTGGCAATTTTTTTTACATCGGGTTATGAAAGAAGCTTGAAGACCGAAAATCAAAGTAACAACACTTTATTTCTCCTAATTTATATCTGTATACACCTATGCTAAGAACTATTAAAAATATTGTCAATAAACATTATATTGGTCATGGCCTAGAAAATGCAGAAAATGCCCAGAAATTCCTTAATAGTGTACTCATATTATACTACTTTAATACATGATTAACATTATTCATTTAATATAGAAATCTAACTTTATAAAAACCAATTTGTTCGCAATATTTTTTTACAAAAGTTGTTTTATATGTTCTTACTTATAAAGTTATAAATATGTATATTTTATTCAAATATTTTAGGAGTATAAATAAATAAACAAAATTAAAAAGAATGGATATACTTCGCACGTAGATGCAGCGACTGGTGTAGGTGGGAAATTGGGAATATAGGATACAGACCGAAACTGAATGTATATCTGTAAGCAACGATAAACCATTGCTAACGAAAAAAAGATTCTGAACGGGGTCCAGTTGATAGTGTTCCTTTGTCAATAATGTATATGTCATAATATGGTAAACTGATTACAACAATGTGCGTTTTCATGACATCAATGATTGTTTGAAAAATATTAAAACAATAAAAACTTAATGATAACAAAAAATAAATAAAAACGGTTGCCGATGACAACCTTATTTTTAATCTTTTAATATTTTTTAACCTAAAGACCGAGATTTTCCTCATTATCTCGAATGTTAATGGGAATTTCATAAAATGATCTGTTTAACCCAGAGAATATTTCCTTTAAGAAAAGGTTCTATACATGATAATTGGAGAATGCTTTCTGATAGAAAAAGTGTTCACATAACAAGAAAAATAAAAAATAAACATCATTGTAAAACCAATACAATCCTCACTCCCCTCAGAATCTAAAATTTTAAACCGAGGAGAATGTAGTCAGATTAACACAAATTGATAGTTTAGTGACGAACGAGACAGGAATTAAACTACCATAAGAGACTTAAAATAAATATTTTCATATTATCACTTTGAATAAACTATGCTGTTCAAGTACAATACACCATTTAGAGAATGGCTGTGGCATATGGTACAAAGTTCTAAAAATAAGTAGGTACTTAAATAGTTGAATATTAGATTTTAAAACAGACATTTCAAAATTAATTTTGCAAACCTATTTTATTTATATTTGTTTTAAGTACTTTTTTCTAAAGTACATTAAATGTATTTCAAATACTTTCCAAACGGATGTATTTGTATCTGTATTTAGATACAAATTGAAAAGTATTTTTTACAAGACTGAATATTATACTTTTTTTCCAACAATTCTTTAACCTATGGCGATTGCCGATGGTTAGCTGAAAGCGACCGCTGCCGAAGTGGATTAAAATAGAATCCATAATTGGTGTTGCAATGTAATCGAAAACTGGTTGTGAGCAACAAGCCATTATCTTTTATGGTTTTATTTTCGTTTATTTTTGTAATAAGAAAATGCTCATACATCGTTAAGATAATGAATATTCGATATAATTAAAATGAAATCCCATAAAACGACGACATTATGTCAATTATATTTTAAAATTGACAGCTAAATTTTAAATTTTAAAACAAACAAGATAGTCATATTAACCTTGAGCCACAAAATCGCAATACAGAAGACGGGCCAAGATGAATTAATAAGTACATTGATGACGTGATTTATAAATAATGAAATTAGTAGAAAAATGTATGTAGAAAAGTTAGCATAAATGACGTTGCCTATAACAAACAAATACGACACAAAACAAACACGTATGCCGTTGGAGATGCCAATATAGACGATACTATGCCTAACCGAAACAGTAAAAATGTTAAATAATATTAAAATAATTAATAATGTGAAATTAAAAAAAAAAAAAATCCACGAATATTGCTTTATAATCTTAAAGTGCATGCAGTTTACTGAGTTGCGTTCAGAATCGTTTATTGTTTGCTTTCTTGGATATAATATTATGATCTTGAAAATACCTCCTAGGGTAATGGGGAAGAGTGAAGCCACTGTTATAGATAATTGAATGTGTACTTGTAAGCAACGATAAACCATTTCTTACGAAAAAAACAATTCTGAGCGAAGTTCAGTTGATAGTGGTGCTATGTCAAAAATATAAAATATGTTATTTTATAGTAAGACAATTAAATAGGCATAATGTATTTTCTTTTATAATATTTGTTTAATGTTGTACCGATTTTCCCAATTTTCTTACGTTTTTCCCGGTTTTCACACGTTTTATTGAGAAAACACTTGAGAAAATCGAAAATTGACCTCTCTAAAAAAAAAAAAATGAAACATATTTGTAAAACCGTAAGCTTCTTATCTTTACTCAAAATCTAAGATAAAACATTTCTAACCACACCACTACAACAATTAAGTTTCTACTGTCAGTCCTAAGAGTCTGCGAAAATGGGAAGGAAATTGTTCCTTTAAATAAATTTTAATTCAGTAATTAATAAAAAATATAGCTAAATATCTGTGACTAAATAAACTTTGTTTTTTTATTATTATTATTATTATTATTATTATTTTTCGGTTTTTCAAAAGTTACAGGTCTAAGTTAAAAATTTAAGTGGTGATAAGTAAAATTACACACAGCACGAAATTCGAATAAACTTATTTAAAATATGGTATACAATTCGGACGTTCCAATTAATGTTTATTTTTTAGTCATGCAATTCGGATTCACCGGTCTATTCATTTACCCAGCATCGTATTATTTTATTTTTACAGAAGATTTGAATAGGTCGAAAAGAAAATCGAAAAGAACGTAGAACACATAAGGTTAATTAATAACAATAAGCGCCTGATAAACCATTACTAACTTATTTTTTGATTGAAGTAAAAATCGGAGTACGCATCGTTGTATACGGGTGTGTACACTGAGACTATAATAAAATATACCCGGAAAATACGCCTCGTGTCGAACATTGTATACACAATTAGCTACACCTAAATTTTTGATGTATTCACATGGACGATCCTCATTAATCGCATACTTACGAATCTACTGTTCGATTGATCATTCTCGTTTTTTTTTTTTTCAGCGTGTTTCGTATACCTATACAGTATATACATACCTGTACGCGAATGTAATATTTACGCGAGTAAGTATGCGATATGTGGCGTTCTATACAAATTGGTATATTATAGTTTATAATCATTATTATGCACATTTTTTTTTTTCAACGCAAAACTCTCGGATACGAATTATAGTATGTTATGGTAATGGTATACGCTTTGACCGCTCTGTTTGTACGTAACAGGAAAAAAAAAAAAAAATGATCCCGCTACAAGTGCTCACGCGTGAACGCACGCGAGATCGGAAATGTCCGGGACATTAGCAGAAACGAGCGTAGACGCACGCGTCCTGTGCACCTTCAGTAGAAAAAAAAAAAAAAAAAAAAAAAAACATTCGACGAGGTTCCCCGCGAGTCGGCCACCGGTTTGCGCGTAGGTATATCGAAAAATAATAATTATCATTACAGTCAGTGTCGTCCGGTTCACCCGAAGGATAATATCGCGCGGCCACGCGTAATACGTTATTGCACAACGACACATAATAATAAATAAATAAATGAGTCGCTACCGAGAAGTCTACACACGGATGGCACAAAAATGTGCGGGACGCTCGTTGGATTTCTCGCGGACGCGCTGCGGTAGCGCTCCCGGTACGGCTAGCGGAGCCGTTTCGACTCCGTGTGTTGGTTCTATTGGTTTCGCTATGGCGCGTGTGTATTTTAGTTTCGGAGCGTGACGAGAAATCTATTTATTTTGTTTTTCCCCCGCGGGCGACTTTTCTACAAGAGATCATGCTCCGATACATCAAGTGCAGCGGCTTTTCTGAAAAGAAATTTTGTTTAATTGGTACTATACAGAAAAAAAAAAATTCGTATTCCGTTTTTCCAAACGGTTTTCATTAATGTTGAGAAAAAACGTAGGAAAAACGGGCAAATTCACGAAAATAACGCTTTACGATTTTATTTGTTTTTTTTTTTTTCGTTGTTGTTATTCAGTTAAAACTATTCTCAGAGGCTTGAAATTCGGACCGAAAACTTATATTTGCCTTTTATACAAGTGGAGAAATGTTCAAATTATTTTAGCCATGTATAAACATTTTTATTTTACGACTTTTCTATGTAATTTTTATTCAGTAGGTATTCTGCGGATTAAATTATCAAACTAAACAGAAATGCTTTCAAGTTTAAATGCCTGAAATGCCCGAAAACGGGCGGTTCGTTATATAAGTCGTATTTTGTGGAAAAAAAAAAAAAAATCGATTTTAATGTAGTTTTTTTTTTTATAAAAGAATTTTAATATCAAATTTGACGAAAGTTGTAAATACAAAACATGTATAACAGAACTCCGGTCCGAATTGGTTTTCGTTAGCAAAGGCTTATCGTTGCGTACAGATGTAAATTTAATTAAATAACTCTGTGTACCCTACCTTTTCAACTTCTCACCTACAGCAATGGTCCACCCGTCGTGTGAAGTACGTCCTTTTTTTTTCTTTCATTTTGTGACTTGCTGTTTTATGAAATTTTTTATTGTAAATTATAGACATAAATGCCCGTATTCGAACTCGGAAATTAGGAAGTCTATCGACTGTTTTAGTACCATCCAAAATGGCCGGTGACCAAAACGGAAACTCCCTGTAGATCTCTCTATAGATTTTATATCAATGTGAAAATTAGATAAAATACAGGACCTGGTTGCTTTTGTTGAGCCTGTGTAAAAGACGCTCTCTACGACTTTCCCGAGTGTCACCTGTATACTATTAGGAATTGTTAGTTTCGTTAAATTTTTTTTTTAATTTTCTGTACACTAGAAACGTACATTTTTTGATAATATTCTCAGAACATTCGCCACTCGCGACACTAGTCCATGCATATTGGATTCGTTTTGAGAAATCCTGTCGTCTTTATTTTACCAATAACCTGGTCCACATTTAAACGACAGTAAATCCGCGGAAACTGTATAATAATAATTATTAATACATATTGTGTCTTGCTTTTGTCGTCAGATAGTTTTGTTACATAACAAACCGTTTACGGAAAATACTCGTTTTTTCACTCGCTAGTGAAGTGAAATATGCAATTATACGATCATCGTCGGTCAAGGCTAGTAGCTGACCGAAACCCGGCCGGGAACGCTTTGATTCTTATCCGTGTGCTTATTGAGATATTTTTAAATAAACTATTCGGACTCTTAACGATTTATTATTATTATGATCACGAATAAGTAGGTAGTAGGAGTATTTACCTATATGTTATAATAATATTAATAAACCACAATATATGACCGCGAATTTACGATACCCAAACGGTTTAGTTATTCATTTTCGATTTGAATTTCAACACAAAGTTGATTATTACTAACCTTTTTTTTTTTTTTTTTTTTTTTTTTAATTATTTGTAATACTTTATAATAAACAATAATAATAATAATAATTATATTAAATCGTTATTATGTAATAATGATTAAACATAGCTTTTTTTTTCTCCCTCTTAATTTTGTACAAATTATTATACACAAACGGCCATGCGTACTCTCTGTAATAACTGGAATTTTTTAATGAATTTTAGTAGCTCGCATTAGTTTGCGATTGTTTGACGGAAACCTGACTCTATTCATAGTTCAAAAAAAAAATAAATATACAAAAAAAAATTGACTAATTCGTGTACATTTTATTTTAGTTTCTGGCAAATGTATTGCTTTCTGTCTAAATACGTATAGGTAATATTATATATAAACACAACATTAAACGCAATTTAGAGTTATTCGGGGGCCGTCACAAGGCAGATGTTCTTATTGTGACCCTCAAAGATTTATAATGTTTTTTCGGTATCCAGTTATTTGTATTTATTTAATTTCGTCACCTACCGTATATATTACATTTTATATTAATTGTTAATTTTAAGTATTATTATTATGATTAATTTAAAGCGGCGTGTAAAATATTAAAAATATAATATTTTTTGTTCCTGGTTATTAAAAAAAAAAAAATGAATTAAAAATAAAATATTTTCTTGTAGGTACCTAATTGTTAATACTTTTTTTAAAAATTACTTACGGGAAATAGTTTTATTTTTATAATCTTTAATTTTTCCATCTTCGGATTTACCATAATATTTCGACAGGGGGTTTTTAAACAGTATAAGAGGCGTAAAACTATCTTTGACGAAAACGATTAAAAAAAACAACTACGGTAATCAAATTGTACTCGAATTTCGTCGTTTTCTAGGATATTCTGTAGACCAGTGTTTCTTAACTTAGTGGTCACCCTTTGGGAGCCACCAACTAATTATTTAGGGCCACCAAAAATTTATATTTAGGGATCACCAAAAAATGTAGTATTCAATTTCGGGTGTCGCGACATCAAATAGGTTGAGAAACACTGTTGTAGACGATAAAATATTGAAGATTTCTTTTAGTGAAGAATCGATTCCCTTTCTTAAACACAATACATATAGCATTATGATAGCCACAATACAGTTAAGTGCATCGTTTGTTCGGTTAAAATGTTTCGCGTATAGAAAATGAAAACTTATAACATTTGAATAATTTACATTGGTTTTTGAGTTGTTGTTTATCGCACAATTGCAATTATAATTTACCTGGGCGATTTAATCACGACTTAATGGTTTACCTGTTTGTTCAAGATTACGATGTTTAGTATAATGTTTACGTTAGTTACTAGTTTTATCGTTTTACTTGACGAGTGGGCAATTAAACATAAATAATAGCAAGCCTTTATATACACACTGTTCCTAGTAATTATAAAATAACTAATCGTATTTTATAAGTCTATTTTAGTATCAATAATTGCCAGTACGCGGGAAATACAACGTGTTCGAAATACATTTTGAAGTTTTTCCTGTATTTACATTTATATGCTTTTATGTCGTGAATTGATTAATTTCATATTGTCTATCGCATATATTTATATTAGATTAAAAAAAAAGAAAAATAATGCCGAGTACTGTTGAAAGGTGAGCCTGTGCTATTGTTGCGGGCGAGAAATCGGGAAGAAAATATCCGTAGATATATTCACTTCATATCTGTATGCAAAAATAAACCATTGCAATACGAATCTGAGCGAAGATCGGTTGTACATATTTTGAAATACTTTAATTTTAAGTTATGAGTGGAGTGAAGAAGCTTATTTTACTGAGATGTCTATTTTTTTTTTCTGCGGACAACTTTTCTACCAGAAGACTTGCTCCGATTTTTACGTGTAGCGACTGAAAGGAGATCAATGTGGAAAAGTACCTTAAAGATTACATTATTTAATTTTTTCAAGATTTTTCTCATCGAATGCGAAAAACAGAAAAAAAACTGGAAAATTTACAAAACATAACAAATATAATATTACGATTTTTTTTTCTGTAGACAACTTTTCTACCAGCAATTTTACTACAACATTTAATTATGACAATGTTTCTGAAAGGAAATTTCACTGGGGAGGTACTTTAGAGAAGTAATTTTTCGATTTTCTCCGGAGTTTTCTCAGCAAATGTGAAAAACTGGGAAAACCGGGGAAATCGGTACAACATTAAAGAAATATTATTAAAGAAAGTTTATAGAGCTTATTTAATTATTTTACTGTAATATGGCATATATATTGTTGACAAATCATCACCATCAAATGAATTCCGCTCAGAATCGTTGTTTCGTTAGTAACGGTTTATCGTTGCTTAAAGGTATACATTAAATTCCCATCTGTATCCTTCTTTTTCAAATTCTCATCTACACTAGTATTTGCACCCGTCCCCATTGTCTTATCTTTCTTTTTTTATGATTTCCGTTAAAATTTAAACTTTAAACGTGTATAAAAGAACTACTGCATATTACGCTCAACTTTTTTAATACAAAGTAGAAATTATTATGACAGTCGTGTACAAATTTTCAATCATTTCTTCTAGGCCATAATATTTTGATACATATAAAATCAAATAAAAGATAAAGAAAACCGTAAAAATGTAATATGCCAATGAATACCTCAAAAATCGCCAAAATGTTTTGATATTTTTTAAACTATATTACAAAAAAAACCTAAATGCATTTTAATCTTAGTTAGAAAGTAACAAGAAAGTAATATTTGTCTTATAAAGATATATTTTATACAAAATGAAACAGTTATGCACAATTTTTACTTAAAGAAATGTAAGGTTCGCCAAAAGTTCTATATGGTTTTATTGTTATAACACTATTAGTTCAACACGAATTATTTTTGGGTTTATTATAATTAACATCATAATGATTTCTTCTCGTTGATATAATTATTATCGTCTAGCACATTGCATTTAAAATAAATAATTTTTATAAAACAAATTGCTCATACACTGTTTTACTCGCGGATTTAATAGCATGGAGTCTTGACATTGCAACGTTTGGAGTAACTCTGTCGAATGATTTGTATAAATCTACTAGAAACTGATTCCACTACTCATTGCTCACAATTTTCTCCGCGCACTTGTCTTTCTATTTTATAACGAATATATCTCGTTAAAGTATGATTTGATCAGCTTTTAAAGTTAAAATTTCAATTAAAATCATAAAAATCACGGCATATACCTACTATTTCACGATTTATGTGTACACCACTTTATTGGTATAATGAAGTGTTTAAAAATTTTATCCGAAAACCCCGGACAATTTTAATATGTATTTTGTAGTTGTAAATTGGGTAAAACAATTTCCAAATCAGGTTTATTGAAACATGATTGACAGGACTTCGCGCAAAGTCGATTTCGTGCGACAATTATAAAATATAAATTAAATTACCTTCGATATCCAACCTTACCCACTTCCTACATCTATTGAAACAGTGGCCTGAGTATATACCCATCAACAGAATCCCGTTCGAGGACGTAGCGACGATGTATAAAACTCCCGTTATATGCAAGGTACTGGCTTTTTTGTATTTCATTGGACCACATTCTGATTATTTGAAAAATAATTTTTTTAAACATTAGAATAATGTGCAAAATGTGTGAACAATAGGCGGAAAAAGTACGGAAAACTATTATTATGCGTGTTCAACATTGAACTAAAAATAATAACATTTATTATTTTTATCACTCTGATCATTAGGCCACGATACCTGACTTCTAATCCTTAAAAATATTTTATTGTAAAAGGTCGTGGTATAATTATCTGGTATTAAAATATACGCATGCATCAGTCAAACGTTTTACGGTCGATAAAAAACCGATTAATGAATAAATCGTTAAAAACCTTGTTGGATTTCCGGTAAACTGTTCGTTAGGCATAATTACTGTTTGGTTGTGTATTTTTTTTCCTTATCATCATATTGTACATGCTTATACTTGATGAAATATTATGTACCTGTAACATCTACAAGCAAACTGTTTGATTTCGGACTCTGAAGTAGAAGACCTCAAGTGTATGGTGTTCAAATATTATCGTAAAAAACAAACAGGCATACTTCACACGATGGGTGGCCATTTTAGTATGTGTAAATTTGAAGAATTAAGGGGTAAATTTAATTTATATCTGTAGGTATGGATTAAACATTGTTAACGAAAAACGATTCTGAGCAAAGTTCGGTTATACATGTTTTGAACGGTCGTAATATTTACGATTTGAAAATAATACATTTCGTAAATTCTTCCGTTTTTTCAGAAAATCAAGAAATGACCATTTTAAACCCAATACATTCCATTCTCCGCTCAAATCTAAAATGTCGTAAAAATAGTCTAATAGTGACAATAATTTAACATAAATAATTTTTATTTAACAACGCAACAGATTTTAAAAATAAAAAACTTAATAATTTAATAAAAATTATAATATTCATATTATGAACATATTAATTTCTAACAAATTATAAATGTATGCAATAATACACAATGCCACTGAGTATAATAATTTAACGAAAATTTGAATTCTTTAAAATTCTTGATTGTAAATTTAATTATTCAACTACATTGTAAGTATTTAAAATAAACTCTTAATTTTTCTTTCGACTAATGAATAATTGGTAAACATTACCCAAAATCACTAATAATATCGAAAAATAGCTTAGAAAGTAAAAAAATAAAAAATGTCAAAATACACCGAATAAAATTAGTTTTGCGTGATATTTATTGAAACTCCTTTTTTGAACTGGGAAAGCATTGTGTAAAAAGTTTCTAAAAATAAAAAACATCAATTTCTGAGTCCTATTATAATAGTTTTCATTAAAAAAAAAAAAAAAAAAAATGAACATCACACATGCCCATCGTAATTATCATGTGCCTACTTTTTGTTCTACAAATATACCACAAAAACGGATTTCATAAAAAAAAAAAGCACACAAATAAGTGAAATTAAAAGAGAGGTTTAAAAGTCCTCCATTTTAACGTATACAACTTTTAAAGTGCTACGTCTTAACACTTTAAAGTATTTTTTTTTTTTATAATACTTATAATTTAATAAAAAAAAAAATATATATACTTTTTGAGCCGTTTAAAGGAAGGACGGGATTTTAAATAACACTTTTATCATTTTTGATTTTTAATTATTATTCAAAAGGTTTATTTTCGGTAGATTTTAAGCACACATAAATTCGGACTCCGACGACAACTAACGAATTTCCATTCCCGTTAAACAATATTACAAATTACGCATTTAAAGCGGCATTATTACATAACTTAGGATAGGCATGTACACTCGTCTTATTCATTTACAAGGTCGATATCCGAGATACGTATTGGATTATTTTATTATGCTTTTTTTTTTTTTATATTTTTAACATTATCGTCCGCGTGCACTATAGCGTTTAATTGTGAAACACGGGACCTCGTGCGAACAAAATATTATAACAAAATCTATCCGGTATATTAATCCGGCACGTATATACTTTGACGGTTTTATACGTAAAGTATATGATGTCGCTCGCGAAACACAGCGAAAACATAAGGGAAAAAACCGTATAAAATATTAGTGAATAATGTGCAAATTGATAAAAAAAAAAAAAAAAAAAAAAATT
>CABPRJ010001964.1:0-28745 GCA_902439185.1 Cinara cedri | reverse complement strand
AAAAAAAAAAAAAAAAAAAAAAAATTACAATATACTTACCATGGTGTGCCCGATTTCATAGTGGCTGCCCGAAACGTAGAGTACCGGAATGTAATCTTGTCTTCGCGGCAAGACGGGCGGCGGCGTCGGCGGTGTTTCTTCTGTAAATGACATGGTGATCGAGTCCCGAATTATTATACTCGAACGAGTGGGCAAGACGGTTAGTGGAAAAGCAGATTTCGAAAAACGGTTCAAACAGTATTGCGATGTAAGTGTAATAGGCGAGCGGCCGATCGGTTCGAAAGGCGCCGGGGGAATATTACGCAGTGGCGATACGCGGTTACGCGGGCTGTGCAATATTATGGACGTTATATAGATTTGATTTTTTTTTTTTTCCTGTCCGCACGGGACGAGAGGGACCGAAGCCTTTTTACGAATCGCAAATCCAATTATAAACGCGCACACGTATTATGTGTGTTCGGCGTGTGTGAACGTACAGCGTGTATTATTACGGCGGTATTATGATACGCTGTGATGGTCGTGTGCGTACTTTTGACCGAGTCCGCGCGTGGAAACCAGTGTACGGCGTGCATCGCGGCGATTGAGGTTTTTATGCTTTCCGAATGTTTCTTTTTTTTTTTTTTCCCTCCAAAATCCTAACGGTGTTCGCGCCGGTCGCGACGACATTAAACACGTTATCATTAAAACGGCCGTGCACGCGTGCGTGTGCGAGCGATGCGTGTTGTGTGTGCGTGTGTGTGTGTGTGGAATACCTAGTATAATATATTATTATTCCATACTGGCCATATTCAGAGGACGCGACCGCGCCGCGCATTTTGTCGTCTCCGTGTCTTACGAATTCGCGCACCGCGAAACTGTGCCGGTTTCAAATGTTTCGGCGTTGGAGCCAGTGGCGGATTCAAGGAGGGGCCAAGAGGGCCCGCCCCTCGCCCCTTGACAGTTTAATTATAATTGTGTAGTTGTAATAATATGAGTAATGAATAATGATTGTTATAAATCGTCGTTCAAATTGCGGTTAGACCAATTATTACGACAATGTTGATACTTGATTGTAATCTTATCTGAATTTTGTATATTATATCTCCATTGGTCGGAGTGAATTTATTTGAAAAAATTTCGAGAAAAATAAAACCGACGCACAAAACACGGATAATGTTCGTACGTTCAAGACCGTTTAACAGCAGGCCAATAATGTTCGGCCTGTGTAATGTTTAAACGATAAAGCGCTAAGTCGGCTGCTACGCCGTGTGAGACGGACACAAACGAATGTGTGGCCGTTCCCCAGTGTCGGAATAAGGCTTCTCGTAATTATATTATTTATAATACGACAGTAACGGACAATTGCGAAAAAAAAAATACAAATGAACAAAATGTATACCTAATAAAACCGTCCAGTTTTAATTTGCGTATTTACTAGTATAATCAGAGGCGCAATTCGGGTTAAATTTATGGGGGTGCTAGATTTATATTGACCAAAGTGACCCGTGGGGGGCTTTCCCCCTCACACCCTTTTCACACAACACCATTCGCACATTTATATTATTTACTCATTAATCTATAATTATTAATGTTTTATAATGAAATTACACAAAAGAAAATAAAACACGAATTGAAGGTATATTATTAAACGCGGGTAAATACATTTTTTTACTTTTTATTTAAATATTATATTAAATATACGCGTTTTTGTGACATACCAGAATTATTTATTATTTTATCTTTATCAATTTTAGTGCTTTGGTCTCTCTCAATATTAATAACTGACAAATCTGTACATTCTGCTTGTCCCATAATTGTCTTAAGCCAATTCTTTATACGGCGCATAGATGAATAAGACCTTTTGCTAGTAGTCGAGATCATAAGAATAGTCAATCCTACTTGAATAAGTTTAAACATGTTTGGAAAAACATCTTCATTTATCACTTTCTTTAATCCAAGTTTATCAACTGATGGTGCGACCTGTGTTTTCGCAGAATAAATGCAATCGGAATGGTTACTTCGGATGGAAAATTGATTTCGTTCGTTATATTTTTAGACGGTTTATTCTATTTACCTACCTGATTTGCGAAAGAAATTGATAAGCTGTAACGGGTTACGGGCACGCCTTGTATCATGTAACATTTATAACGTCGCTTAAAGTGGAACAGTCCATAATATCTCAGTTTTTATAGTTTTTCAGGAGAGGCATTTCAATTTTATGTCAGTACATAAAAATGATATATTTTCGCTAATAACAGTGTAACCGCTAATCACACAGAAAATTCTCTTGATGAATTAATGCTCAAAATCACTTGTTTTATTAACATTGATAAATATCTAATTTTGTCAAATTTTGAGATATGCATTTTCGCATATCTATTGTTGCCCGTATCATCGCCAAATGATGATTGGCTAAAAATTGATAAGTTTTCTATCGAGACAAAAAATTTGGGGGTTAGGCTACGCACCACCAAGCACACCCCAAATTGCGCCAATGAGTATAATACTAATTACTTTTACATAATGTACTGATACTACTAAAAAAAAAAAATATTTCACACAATAGGTGGGCCACTGTTGTTGTAGGCGAGAAGTTGAGAAGGTAGAGTGTAAAGGGAATTTAATATATATCTGTACGTAACGGTTCATTTTTGTTGACAAAAAATTATTCTGTGCGGAGTTCAGTTATACGATTTAAAAGGCCGTAATATTTACAATTTGTAAATAATATATTTTGTACATTTTCCCATTTTCCCTACGTTTTTTCCTGGTTTTTCCATGTTTATGACTCCCTTAAAGTATCTTAAATTACTACCCCAGTGAGATTTCCTTCCAGAAAAAATGTCACACTTGAAAATCGGAGGAGCAAAATTAATTGTAGAAAAGTTGTTCACAGGAAACAAAAAACATCATTGTAAAACCAATACATTTACTTCACTCGGAATCTAAAAACAGATAACGACAAATATTTTTCGAGTGGTTAAGAGGGCATTATACGCTCATCTACCGTCTCAGTTCATCTACAAGGTAACATGTAAAAAAAAATGCTTACGCAAAATAAGTAAAACTAACTCAATTTTGATTTTAGAGTAAAAGTACCTATTATGAAATGTATAGAAAGCAATATTTTGGAGGGAATATCATGGATGTTTTTTGAACTATGATCTATTAAAAAAATTACAGTTATTTAAAAAACATTATTAATTTTTATTTTTACTATCCATTTATCTTAGTAAACAAACAAAAAATCTTTCGAAGGGTGAGATTGCATTTTTCTCAAAAGTGCCACTGTGTTTTATATAACTGTGTAGGTATTATTGATTCATTTTAACGTGCCTAGACTACATTAATGCGAGTACTCGACAACACACAATGAAGTATAATATTACCATGAGATTTGTTTTTATCTTGTCATTCACTGAGTCTATGTTTTCAGCAAATGAATAAGTGTTATTATGAAATACAGAAAACGATAAGAATTCGACTGATTAATTGATTTGTTTATTAATTAATTCATTTTTGTGCTATAGGAAACATTTTTTGTTCGTAAATTAGGAAAATAATAAAGCCAATATAAACGTAAGTGAGGAAGTACTTACAATGTAAAATTACTATACTATAGTAGCGTATCAAGAAATTATTTTTGAGGGTGGAGGGCAAGAAATTCTCTGTAAAACAAAGTTCTAATTTAGTAATCATATTAGTAAATTAAGTTAAATCAAATTTATTGATTTGAATTCCGGCAAATATTAAGTAAGATATATAAAAATAATAAGTACATATTTTCCAAGATTAATAATCAGCCACTGCAAACATTCGAAGTACAAAATGGAGTATCTATACAAAATAGACACAATAAAAATAAATGTAAACAGATCGCTACCCAGTGCCCACTGGTGCCATTTTTAAATGCGTTTATGGAAATTGATAAATGGTAGGAGATTGTTCCGCACATGATTCACCGAAAAACTTATCTAAAAGGGAAAATAATGTTAATTGAAAACCATTATTATTATGATATAATATGAAATCCATTAATCCAAAATACAGTCTTAAAAAAAATATCATTTTTATCATTTTTTTTTTTTTTACATTATGAACCAGAATGACCGAATAATTAATATATGATGATTTTATACATTGTTTTAAAAACTTCTCACTTGAGAAAAGCATTTAGGGAGGTGGGGGCATTGTACATCATACTGTATCTCTCCCCATATATACCACTTCTATACTGTATAAACTAGACGGTAAGAGTATCAAAATATCAACATTGTCAATAATTTCTTTGGAAAGACTACTTTTCTTAATTAGATATCTATTGGAAAAAAAAACTGTTGATGTATCGTTGCGTCAGTCGTATCATGCACATAACTTATTATTATAATATTATTATGTTATGGTCAAGTGGCTACTACTATTATGAAGATATAATTATATTGCGAACGTTATAATAAATGAATAATAATATTATTATCGTCCTTGTAGGTAGTATAATACAAAGTACAAAGTAGTAAGTACCTATATACAAAGTTGTTTTCCCGGTGGTATATATTATTATTTTATTAAAAATAGTTGAAAAACGTGTAGATATTAGTAGATGATTTTGTAGGTTATACTGTCTCTGTTATAAAAAGGTACCTTAAGGAAAGAATAGGCACAATACAAAAAAAAAAAATGCAATATGGCTGCTTCCGATTTGCGCCTATACAATACACACGTATTGAATCGGAAGTCCCCGAAAAATATATGCCAACTTAATATTACTAACTGTGTGGTTTATCTGATATACGAATTTTATCCTCGTGACAATTAACTGCAGTGGATCCGTGAGAAAATTATTCATATGAACGCAATACGGCATTAGATTATAGGTTAGCGAATTCATATTATTTGTTATTTTCAACACGCATTTATTATGCAATTAACATGGATTTTCTCGATTAACCCCGTAACCCCGTCTATTTTTGAGATAAGTCCTTTCCCAGGAGACTATAGCTATAACGTCTCATAATTATTATATTGTATCTACTATAAGAGAAACTTGCATTTATTTGGATGATAGTTTAATATGTGCAGTGTAGGATTGGTTACATCAGTTCAACTTTTAACGAATATCCAATACGTGTCCACTCCCCATCCCTTAAAACCTCTAAGAGAAAATAGACAAGACCTTCCCCTTAACTTTTGGACTTTCCCATTGAGAATATTTCCAATAACACATAAATAATAAAATATTTGTTCGAAAATCTACTAATGATCTATGCACTGTTTGACTTCTAGTGGACACACAGTAAGCAAAACCTTACTCTATTGAGCGTTCAATGGATTTTACTGTGAATCCATTCGAACACAGAAACCGCATAATACGAAAAATACAAATATGAATATTTTATCATCTTTTGATTATATGGTCATTGATTTGCTTATTGCTGTTTATAAAATACATCGCTAACAATAATTTAGAAAAATAAATTTACCCGCAGGAGGAGAAATGGTATTATCGGCATGGGACACTCTTAAGCTGCCAAACATCACCATCAGACCGCATAACATCGTGAACATATTCATTTTATACCATTAGTTTTTGACGTTTCCGTACCGAAGTCAAGTACTATCCGTCTTCTCGTTGTCGTCGGCGTAGGCAAATATTAACGGCGCCGTTCAATTGGATAGTTGTTCCGTGTCTATCAATTGCTTAAGACTCCTTGGTAATATGTAAGATGATTGCAGACAATTGAAGAGGTCTACATCAAAACGAATCTTTTAATGGTAATAATATTATTATGATACACATGTGGAAGGGGAGAGCACGACGGCCAAGGTCATCGGTGGTAACCAGCAGTCGGTCGTTTTTTTTGCAGTGTTAAGAAAAAAAATCGGTTATCAACACGGACCTTGCAAGTAAAAAAAAAAAAATTTGCAAAATTTGTTCGAAATACATATACGCTTGTGTGATGTGCGAAAAGAACGAGTTCTTTATAATGTGACTGCAGACTTTGCGCGCATTGACCTATAACCAAAACCAGAATCTATTGTACGCTTATTATTCGTTTTTAAACAAACTCTAACAATTAATCTTAATGCATACCGCACGCATGTTCAAAAATAACTATTGACGAGGTTTTTGTTTTCACAATTATATTCGAATTGTTTGTATAATGTATAGAAATATTCAAGTACTATTTGAACGATATGAACGAGATTTTAAACTCTGAGCGAAGTGTCTAGTGAATTAGTCTTGCAGATAATGTACGTGTTTTTTTTTCTTTCTTTAAAACAGTTTTTCGACTTAAAGAATTGTTCCAATTAATATTTCCAATGGGGTTTTATTGTAGATTTTGGTTTTAGCTATTTTTGAAAATATTTTTAGTTTTCTTTATAATTGAGAATAACGACAAACATTTAACCAAGTTTCGCTGATTTTTTGATTGCGATAATTTATCGTTGCTTACAGTATACAGAGTGTCCGGGTACATATAGGTTATATTATATAGATAGGCATACATGCAATTATGACGTAGGCTATGAAAGGACATTTGAAAATTCAACACTTAAAGGAGTAAATGAGGCTTTTAGGTATTTTCGGTACGAATATCTAATAGTAAATAAATATATAAATGAAAAATGTACGTATACAAAATAAAAAATTAGTTAATTAATGATTACTTCGCCTGGAGTATTATGATAAGTGTATTGTTACGACCGATTTCGAATTAAAAATTCATCAGGTATATCACAGTCAAAATGTAAAACGCGAACATTTTGTTTTTATTTTATTATTTTATTAATATTATATTAATTAAAATATATTTCTCTCTAA
Source organism: Cinara cedri (assembly GCA_902439185.1). Classification (NCBI taxonomy): domain Eukaryota; kingdom Metazoa; phylum Arthropoda; class Insecta; order Hemiptera; family Aphididae; genus Cinara; species Cinara cedri. The sequence continues at coordinate 21,943 of CABPRJ010001964.1, read as the reverse complement.
CACGCTGTAAAAACAAAAAAAATAACGTGTGTACACAAATAGTAGCTTTGACTGGATATCGGTTCATGGGAAATAACGAATATTTTTTGTGCGACGTTGTAGGTGTAGTGGAAATCGTATATACCTTGTTTACACTTTTATGCTGATGCTATTCAGATAGGTTCGAATAAATTACATTATTATGCTGACTAATGACCAGTTACGGCGATTATGAGATAATGGATATCAAGGTGTGATTTGGACACGGGCTTATGTATCTGGAAAAAAAATCTATTATACGTTATCTATTTATTGTTCACGTATTAAACATCCTCTTAACTGTTTATACATTACTAATATACTTTAATAATACTTTCGTATTTGTATACAGAAAAACTTCATGCATTTTTTAAAATAATTATTTTATTAAAAATGCCATATAATATTACTCCGCATATCGTTCAATATTTAATTGAACGATGGTTTATATAAATCATTGACAATTATTCAAATTATAAATCCTATTGATTTTTTTATTGTTTTTTCGTTAAAGGCAACTTAGAGAAACCAAAAATCGGAGGAAGATTTCAGTTGGTAAAGTTAGCTATAGACGCACGGAAAAAAATATATATGATATTGCTGGTGGGTATACTACTGTTGTAGGTGGGAAGTTTGGAAAATAGCAGTGGCGTGCTGTAATATTTGATATTGGGTAAGCGTTAAAATAAAACTTCAAACTAAATTTTAAGAAAAAGTATATTTTATCGATAAAAATTACAATTGTATTGTAAACTGTATAGTTGTATAGCTTGTTAACACGTCGACGGTTGACGTCAAAATAATACTGATTGGTAAGTACTTGCATAGCGAATGTGCCCAGGTAATACAAAAAATAATGTATCTATTAATAATGATAATAATCTGATATACAACGAGGAAAAAAATGAAATACGTTTTTAAAAATATCAACATGCCCTAGACGTAGAGCTTCCAACCGCCATATAACACCGTGAATAACCGTTTACACCGAAACCGTTCGTTCCTATACAATAACGATACGGGCCGAACAAACTAAAATACGAGCGCATCTGTAAAGAAATTGTTTATACGAACAAAACAAAATTATTAAATTTCTTTCAAAGAAACCTGATAGATTGTTTTAAAATTGAATACTCATAGAAGAATAATAAATAGTATTCATTTGAATATATAAGTGACATTTTCATTTAATATGATAAATGTTAAACTTTCTATTAATTATTTCTTTTTGGCCGGATTTGCGTCGCTTACCCAACTTGTCCTGACGGCACACGCCACTGAAAGGTAGGATACATAAAGTTATTTAATATATATATATATATATATATATATATATATATACATATATATGCACGAATTCAAAAATAAATCATTGCTAACAAAATATAATTTTGAGCGAAATTCCGTTAAGCATTATTAATGAAAAACAGTACACATTATAATTCAGTTCTTGAGATTAAAATCTAAACAAAAATAAAAATTACAATGCATTGTTATTTGAAATTACCTCATTAAACTTGTGGCAAGGTAAATGAGTTATTAGTACACAATGCAACTTACTTATAATATTCAAAGAAAATTAATAATACTTATTCTCCTAATTATATAAATAATTATAGTTCAGATAATGACTGGTTAATTAATTTTATCGATTTGGTATAATATCAAAAATATGACCGTAGTAATACTACAATATTAAGTTTATTCTCAAAGTACATGACAATATTTCTATCAAATTTCTATTATACTTGAAAGTATATATATTCTTTCAAAAAAAAAAGAAATAAATAATAATAATAAAAATCATTCAGATTTATGCATATTAGACCGAGTTATATGTGTCTATAGTAGCATCGCTCAAATACGAATAAAATACCGCCTTCTTTGTAGAATTTGGTTAATAACAAAAATTTGAAATTTGACATAGAAACTGAAATTTACAGAAATCATGTCAGATGACAGATCCCTATTTGTTAATTTAAAATAAAAATAATTCATTGATGAGAAAATTATTTTGAAATCTCTTTCTTCACTATTATCCCGCGTGGAAAAAATATTAATTAAAATGTACAATTTTTTTATATTATTAACAGCTGTACTGTACAAATAAAGGCTCGCGCTTCTTTTCTGTTGCGTTTATAGGTTAATTAAATATGCGTGTACACTAAATGCTATAAAACCACCTGTTTCCACCTATACGCTCCCCCTCCTATTATTATTATTTATTAACATAAATATCCAGACTATTTAGGATGTGATCAGATGTTGAAATCATAATATTGATACAATTAAATAATAAATAAAATAAAAACAAAATATGTTGGCAGGGTTCAGGTACCCAAGGACTATGATTTTATAAATTATAAATTGATTGGCTTTAAAGTTTGAAATTCAATCACTCTTTCTATTGGGGTACAAATCCTGCTTCTTAGGTGTTTAGAGTTCGAGCTTTGCTCTAGTGCATTTTTATGAGTTGGTAGAGAGGCACGTATATTTATTGATTTATATTTGATTATTTAATCCATTTTTAAAAATTTAATACAAATAAATAAGTAAAAAAAATAAAAATAAAAATAAGTACCTAACAATGAAATTAGACATTTTTTTTTAAAATTCCCATATATACGTAATATTCATAAATATGGATATGCTATTGATAAAAAACGTTTGACAACAGTGTCATCACTATAGATACTATTTATGTTGCTGCATTGCGATAATCCGAAGTTCCTAACGGTGCACAAATGCGCGTAATTCCGGCACTCTGTTTCAGCTCTTTATCGAATTTCCCTAGGCCTAATGAATTTATTATGCCCCATAATCCTTAAATACCGATTCCAGGGCGCGTTTCGAGATAAAAAGTACAAATACATATATTCAGACTTAACCTTAAGACATATAGTATAGGTAATATTTAAAATTGCATAGGCACCCGCCATCAACAGTATCGTGAAATACTTCAGACTAATATAAGCGCCATCCGCAGACCGAATTAATTACAATACAATTATGTATCACCGCATTATAATGCAATGCAAATTATACGGAATGAACGTCGGTTTTTTCTCAACAAATCCGTATATTTATATTTTAATTTATTACCAGTTCCTCTTGTCTACAATGCATACACATCTAGTACACATTAAGTACACGTGTACTACACCTATATTATGTTTAATATTCCGACCGTCAATCAATTAATTTTGTGCTCGATTCTACGATTAAACACATTATTTATATACAATATAGTATCTATACACGCATACCTATTTAATATGGACGTGCGCGTTCGAGCGGACCCTTAAAATAGGCCGTTTGTCGTTTATATTACAGTTTAATGCCGCTAGAAAAATTGACAATTAAACAAAACCTCCATAAAAGCTCAGATTAACAAATGTATTACTGATTGTAAAATCTACGAAATTAATCATAATAATATTCAACCTTAACTAACCATTAGATAGTATTTTGTTTTGTTTTTAATATTCGTTTTTTTATTAACTGTTTAATCGATAAGCAAAAATCCTGTAGTTTAGACCAATCGCTTATTTAAGCGTAAAGCTTAAAAGAAAAACCACATTCAGTAAGTGCGTTTGATTTTTAAATAAATTCAACTAAAATACAAGCACTGAAAACTATGTAGGTACCTACTTTAATATAGTCCAAGCTCGACTTTCACTTTGACTAGTAGTAGCCTTCGGCCAACATGGTTGATGGTAACGTGTTAACCAGCAAAGCCAGTAGGAAAGCAAACTCTGTAACAAATTAACTTAAGTCGCTTATGTCGTGGGTTGAAACCCAAATTTAATGTGGTAGAGCCTGCTATTGTTTGTACAAGGAAAATAACAGTCATTTATGTAAAACCAAAAATATATAAGGGGGAATGAAATGTACGTAGAGTGAAATTTACACATGCACAGTTTGATTCGAATTCCACTATTCTCGGTTATTTATTTATGAAAAAAAAGTTAAACCGTAGTTAAATCACTTTTTATATTCTACATCGATAAATCGTTAAGGAGCGACTTATGGAATTACGATAAGTCACATAGACAGTAATTTTTTAGCACCATAAAACCATTTAAGTGTATATGCAGACTAATGGCAAGCCAACAAAACACAGGAAAAAAAAGGCAAAATAAATGTATATTTAGTCGACTCCCACTCCAATAATTTCGAGATTTGTATAGGATTTTCTCGAGTAATATATATTCAAGGTTAATAAATCGAATATATTAAAAAAACTACTGTTAAACATCTAATAATAATGACTTCCTTCCAGTATTGAATTAATGCTTAACAAATTAATGACTAAATGGGAATAAATACATTCAGTGGGCGTTTGTTACCTGATTGCCGACGTCAAAAAAAAAAAAAAAAATTGAAATGTTATGAAAAATAATATTTTTAAAATCTTTGAATGATTTACAATATTTTCATTTTAGTATATAATTATATGCAATGTAGTATTCGTTTATTATTTAGTAAAGAAAACACCAACTGGGTAGTATAAAAATTAAAGAAATATTTTAAAAGATGTTTGAATTAAAAAATTAAAAGATAATTGCTAGAATAATTACTTAAATAAAATTAAAAGATGCACAGTAATTTTATTATCTAGATAAAAACAAATAATCTGATAATTTTTGTCTAGAGAAACGAGAACATTTTTTTTATACCACCCCAATCATAAAATTAAATGTTTGAGTATACCAGATATGGTACACGGTATACATCTAGATCTTTTAAAATTGAGTTGATAGATATAACTTTATGCATATAATTCGATTATTAATTAGAAATTAAATATTGTACCCATCATTTCTTATAAAAATCTTAAATTACGATTTAAAAAGATTTATCTAAAATCTAGATGATTAATCTAAGATAACGTCTCCAAAAACTTATTTCTCATATATCTGTATAAGATTAAAGATAAAAATATACCTGAGAACTTAGATAACTAAACTGTTCTCTAATACAATATGGCTAATGATATTTTTTCAGTCCAACAAGTTTTTTAAATCTACCAACTGCAAAACAAAATATGTATTATACTTTATACTTAAATTTTACTTTATTTAGATTCTGAGGATAGCGAGGACCGTATTTGTTCTATTATGATGTGTGCTTACTTTATTATTGTTATTATTATTTTTGAGAACTTGAGGTATTAATATTAATCTATAGCTATTTGAAATTTTAGATTTTATGTGGTTTTATAAATTATATATAATTTGATTAGCTTCTCAAATGTATTCGACAATTTGGTACACGTTTTATTATAAATTATTTTTATAGTACTGTAGAAATATCCATATTCATAATTTGTTTTATAAGTGTTTAAAGTTAAAATGTCGATGAAACATACAGGTTGTTTAAGATATCATAAACTAACATAATATCAGCTACTTTACGTCTTATACATATTGAGTCTAGGCTCAAGAAGTTTTTAACAACATAAACGGTATCTCTAGTAATGTGTATATTAAAGACATAAGCAATTATTTTCAAAAACTTGTACTAGATATTATTGAGATCATTTATATATTTTGAATAGTTATTAGACCAAATGAATGAACCAAATTCGAGGTTAAATCTTACTAAAAAAACATTTGTATATATATATATTGTTTTTAAAGTTTTTCGTATTTCTATTGATGAAGAGTAGCATTTTATATGATTTGTTTATAATCATTCTATGGTTTAATTTAAATGATAAATGATATTAAAAATAGTCTTCCAAATCCCTAATAGAATTTACTCTGTCGAGTGAATAATAATAATAATTATTATTATTAGTTTGGTAGTGAAATATTATTGGATTTTTACTACGTGTAAAAGTGATCATTTGGCATTTATAAAAAATTAAAACGGAGAAGATTTTGTACACTTCATTGGTAAAACTTATCAAAACCGGAATGTAAAATATTTATATCGTTAACAGACTTAATATCCAAGTATAATTTTGCGTCATCTGCAAACGACAAAATTTTAATATTGGTATCAAGAACCGACTGATCATTTATGAAAATAAGGAATAATAATGGCTACAGGTGAGAGCCCTGTAGAACACCCGAAGTCACTGGATAATGATCAGAGTAGTGAAAAGAGATTTTTACAGGTTGTATTCGGTTAGTGAGGTAGGAGTAAAGCCAGTTCAGTAGGTTTCCTACGAACCCGAAGGCTTTTAATTTATCTTATAAAAGTGTATGATTAACTTTGTTGAATGCTTTTTGAAAATCAGTATAAATGTTAACGACCTGGTACCCCACCTAATGATTTTGTTAAAAAGTTTTAGAAGAACAATAAATTTATTTATTTATTTAAATAGAGTGTTTTGAGAGAAAACCATACTGGTAGATAGTTATATATTTATAAAGTAAATTAGATAGCTTTTTAGTGATTATAGCTTCAAACGCTTTTGGTACAATTGATACTTTGGAAATACACTTATAGTTACTAATATTACTTTTATCATCGGTTTTAAAAGTGGGTGTAATATAAGATTTTTTCCAAAAACTTGGAAATTCCCTGGTAGAGAGGGATAGGTTAAATACGGAATGAAGAGGTTTAAAAAGCACGATTTTAAAATAGACAAATAAATCCTAAGATTGATTTAAGATTTCGTAAAATTTCGAGCTAGCTGTATTTATATTTAAGTTATCAAGGTTATATCGAAAAAAAAAAATTAGTAATATCGTTAAAATTACAACCATTAAAATTAAAAACATCTGGATTTTATTGGTTATTAGATAAATACGGTGTATTAACTGGATAAAAATAATTCCAAGGATGATACGAATCTACTAACGGAATGGGTGAATGACCGGGAAATATAGTATCTAAGTACTAAGTAGGTATCAGAAAAAATTAAATCTAAGATATTATCATTACGGTAATTAGGAATATTATTAAACTGACTTAAGCCTAAATAATTTATTACGATATTTGTTTTTGTAATATTATTAATTAAATTGTAATCACTTAAAGAGTAACCGGACAAATTAAAATCGCCGATTATAACGATATTATCAAAGCGTGATTGGCAACGATTTTCTCAACAATCTCACAGTGCTGTAGATAAATATCTGATAGGGTGTTGGGAGGTATATACACACAACCTAAAACTAAAGTTATACGATTATATTTTAATAACACAAAAATTTGTTCAATACCGGGGATATTATTATCTAATGGAATACGCATACAATTAAAATTGTTTTTGACAGCCAATAGTACACCCTTAACACAGCTACGATTATGACTAACAATTCGATCAGCTCTAAATATAATTCAAGGTCGTTAATATTAAAAGACAACCAAGTTTCTGATAAATATAATAAATCACAATTAATATCTAGAACAGAATTGAAAAAATAAGAGTTTAGTTCTTAGGCCACGTACTTTTTGATAAATAACATTTAATTAAAAAAAAATTGAAGATTAGCTTGTTTTGTATGAACGAGTGACACGATTTTAGGAGTACTTTAAAAAAAAAATAACGGTGAAACCAGCTTATCCATTTGAGTTACGGGCAGCCAATTCATCACTTAGTTCCCTCATGAAATCTCTCTGATATTGGGTTCAATCGGTACTTATGTGTATAGAAGAAGGAGGAGCAAGTTGGGACAATTTACGTTTACTTTTTAAAATTTCATAGACATCTGAAGAATTTGGAAATGATGCTTTAATTGGACGTAACTTAGCTTTTCGGTAGTGGCCGAGGCAAATAAATTTAATCGGTATTATGTTAGAATCTACTAAAATAGATATCATAACATTATTCACTTGATCAAGATTAAAATCAGTTTGATCATCAGGCCGGTTTGATTCACACTCGATAGTGTTATAGAAAATCAGATTACAAGAGTGATTTTCACGCTAATTAATTTCATTAATAATAAATTATTCACCTTGATTTTCTGACGGTTTGTACGAGTTTTTCAAGTTTTCAATTTCAACGAGCAATTTCTTTATAAGCGTTTTAATTTCTGGTATTTCTTTAAGGCTCGATCACAACCCTAACAAAAAAATTTTAAGTATCCATTTTTCAATGAGACACATTTCAATTCTATTGTTGAGAGTCCCAAACATTTAGCATGAGTTGATACAAAACAACTATCGTATTTAACAAGAACGTCTAAATCCGCAAATTTAGATTTATAAACGAAAAAATGTATAACTTCTTCCATAGTAAATACAAATGAACTAAAGACAATTATTAATTAGATAACGAAATACACAACCACGAGATACAACAGTCACTGATCAACTGATGTTCAATTAAAGCTTATCGAAACATGGTTAACCGATTTTTACCTAAAATCGTTTTTTGTTACTAATGATTTATCGTTGCGTCCAGATATATATTAAATTACTCGATACCGCTCTAGCGTTTCACTCTTCCGAGCGTAGCGAGGGAGCTATTGGTTTTAACTAAGATGTTTATTTCTTTTTTTATCTTTTTTATCTTTTTTTTTTCTTTGTTCTAATCTGTGAACACGTTTTTCTTAGTAAATTTGCTTCGATTTTTACACGTAGCAACTTTTCTAAAAGCTCAAGTTGTCTTGATAGTACTTGATGCTACTAAAGAGGTAATTTTATGATTCTCAACGCCATTTTTTTTAATAAAATCAATTAAGTGAGGAAAAACGTAGGAAAGGTTCATCTCCAAAACTTTTGAGCCACTTTTGAGCTATAAAGACATTTTAGGTTTTAGAAGTTTTTTTTTTGTAATTCGGTTAAAAATACACGTGAAGACTTAAAACTTGGTAATAATACTTATATTAGAATTACCTAGACATGGTAAAACTTTCGAAATCATTGGACGACTTTTTACGATTTTATTATTTTAAATAAGTACCTACCACGTTTTCTAGCACAAATATGATTCCAATTGAAAGAAGACAAGAGACATATTTTGTTGAATTATTATTCTTATTTTTAATAATGGTTTTGGTTGTTAAATATCATTAATACGAAATAAATTAATAGAGTTCAACAAACCTAAAATTATCAGATTTTTAAACAATAATAATAACCTCTTTTAGAATTTGTAATATTGACTAAATAAAACCAATGTTGAACAGTACGAGTCTTTTTTTTTCTGTGTTGAAAATTTGGTTTCGTATCTGTACAATTTTAATCTATGTATGACCAGAATTGTTTTTCCCTACGCATTCCCTTTACAGTCGAATTATGGCTGGTAGAATTGAAAATATGAAGGAATCAATACAGTTAACTATAATCGGTACACAAAGATTACATAATTATTCGTATGGGTTACCTACTGACACAAATCAATTTACTCTCCTGTTGATTTATACAACTGATGGCCACTGCAAGGTAAGTCGACAAATAAAAAAAAAATTATTACCATATCACATAAAAATATATGTATACATTTTTGAAAATTTAAATAATTAATAATTAATAAAATATTAAGGTTACAATATTCATGGTTATACTTATCAATGTATATGCTACAAACGATACGGACAAGGTAAAATTGACCTACCTAACCTAACATATTATCATAAGTCATAACTCATAAGGGTATGATTACACTATTTAATAGCTTAAGAGCGCATTTTTGTGTTCATTAATCGATTAACGGTCACATACTCCCCACTCCAACTCGCCTATAATTAACTTGCATTGTATATAATAAAAATAATCGATACTTTATTATACTATCTCTGTGGGTACTTTAAGTGTAATAAAGCAATTATTATATTATCAATAATAGTATAATAATTCTATGATAATTTATCGTACAGGTAGGCATATATAGCTAGGCATAATTTATTAAGGAAAAAATTGGATAAATCAGATAGTTGATTCAATTAAACCAATTAAAAACTATTGTTGCTTATGGGCAGGCCACTGATATCAGACCACTGAGGACATGTATGTAGGAGAAAATTACATTTTTTTTTGAGTCGGAAAGAAAATTCCAAAATTTAAAAAAAAAGGTACTTAATTCTTCATATATATATATAAGATATTAGCTTAGACAATGAAAGAAATTTAACATATTTTGAAATACCGTGATTTTTAAGATTTTCGTTAATATTTGAACTCAAAACGCTTATAAGAAATACAACTACATGCATTATAATTCATTTTTTTACTAGTTTAACTAATAATAATCCTCATTATAATTGCAGAGTTTTGAAAATGTAACCACGTCTAGACAGTGTTAATATATTACAGAAAAATATGTTTAATGCGAAATATTATTTTATACCGTGAAAATAACATTAATATCAAAATATATGTTATTTTGATACGATAATTTAGATGGGCGTAAAATGAACGCAGTCATTTGAGAAATGACAATTGGGCATATGTGTCATTTTTAAATATGCAATTTTGATGCCACTACATTTCGACACGAGTCAATTTTGATCCAAAATAAAAAAAAACAAAATTACAATAAAATATATTTATACAGTATGTAAATTAATTGGAGGATCAATAGCTGTATTTTGAAATATAATGCTGTTATTTTAGTACAGGGTTATCAATTTATTATATGACAATAGCCTTCCTTTTATAATGGTCTAAAATATTAAAGTCAAGAACCGCTAAAGATTTTTTTTAAAATTCTAAAATGGCAATTTTGTAGAATTAATGTGGAGAAAAAAAATTTTAAAATTGGGTGAATTTTGAATGCTTGAAAGAAACTATTTCCAAAAATACAGCATAATATTGTAAAATTGTGCAACCCTAATTCAAAAGTAATAAATAGTAGATACACTGTTCATATTCAATTTTCCATATTATAATATGGAAAGTTCCTCATATTTTATTTTAATTTTGTATATTTTTTTTGTTTTGCGTCAAAATGACGGGACACAGATAATTATTTTTCACAAGGGAGATAAATAATATTGATTGATGTTAAGTGATAAAAATATCCTATTATACATTTCATAGTTATTTTATAAGTAGAAATTTTAATGGCCTAAGCTATAATTATTTATTGCTATATATAGTTATGGATCCAGACAAGTGCAAATACCTATTTACATAGGTGTGCATAACCAAATAATCAAGGAGATAAGACCCTTAAATTAGGAAAAAAGCATAATCACCTAATAATACAAATAATAAATAACCATAATAATAATTAAAACAATAATATTAAAATATATTTTTATGTTAATATATATAGTGTGTGTAAATAACTTTTTTCCCACCATTTTTTTTCCAAGTTTGTACATTGGGGTAATTAATTCATTTTTCTTGTACTTAATAAATAGGGAAAGCTATCAATTTTTTGTTGATTTCTGAGTTACCTTGGCAAAAAGGAAAAATATACTCTTTTCAGTTTTTAAAACCTAATATAGACCAATAAATGAATTATGCGAATACACTTATTAAACAAATTATTTTTTGACCTTCCATTGAAATATTTTTAACAGTGTAATAATTTCAGGTAAACATTTTATACCTAAAACTCTAATGGTAATTTACAAATAAAATTATAATGCGTCTAGCAAAAACTAGTTTTATAATATTTCTAATCTGCATAACACGAGCGGAATAAACATATTAAAAATCACAATAATATTTATTATTCAAAACTAACAAATATTTTTTTAAGTAAAACTATAAAACCGAAAGCACAAATCATGTACCTGTTTTACATTCGTAAATATTTAACCATCACAGAAAAATCAATATAAAACTAAGTAAACGGTAAACACATAAATTGTTTAGACGTATAATAAATTTTTTGCGTATTGTTTGTCAACAACAAAATCACGTGATAACTATGCTAAACAAATTTAAATAAAAAGGGGTACCTACCCAAATGATCTATGGTATACTTTTCTATAGAAACATATTGTGGTGGTAATAAACTAATATCCCTGTCACCACTCCATATGAGTTCTCAACAATACAACTTTGAATTTTGGATTCTTAAAAATATATTTTTGTTGTTTCTTTGATAACAGGGACAAAAATCATAAGACAAAAGACACGAAAAATGACAAATGGCAAAAAAAAATTTGATTATTTTATATTGAGTTTAATGAAATCAGCGTTGTCATTATGAAGTAATAGACTAATAGACATTTAACTTGATTTATCATGAGTGATAACCTTACCACTGTGACGATGGTCCCAATCACAGAATTGATGTAAATAATATAATTAATCAATTTTCAAAAAATAAAATAAAAACAGATTTCATAATTAGTTTGTTTAATTTATTTATTTTACTTATTTATTATTATTATTATAATTATTTTATTATTTTACTAGCTGTCATCCACCCGGCGTAGCCCATGACATTTTTCGTGTTCTTTGTACCTTTATTCATGTTTTACTCAGTACATTAGACGGAAAAAAAATAGATAGAAAGTGGGTAGTCTGGCTATTGCGCTTTATGTCTCATCCATGTCTCCAAGGTGAATATATAAGGAAAAAAGTACGCCTACAGTAATTATTGATTTAAAATGTAAATTCGCCCCCCCCCCCTTGAAAACTGTATAAGGATGCCTCTGAATAGTTTGCTAATCTATGTATAGATATTAGGTTATTTAGAATACTATTTAAAATATTCAGTATATAATGTAGAATATTTAGGTACATATTATAAAAATTAAAATTCTCATTTTGTGTGCCATTACAGACTCGATTTACGTATGAGTTTTGTATTTTTTAGGTAATTTTTCAAACAACGTTCAGGAGAAGTTAATGGATTTGTAATAAAGAACAACTAGCAATTGAATTAAATTTTAATGCTCAAACAAATAAATAATATTAAAAATTCGATTCTGCTACAAGTAGGCCACTGCTCTAGGAGTGTAATTGGAAAGATAAAATTTACAGTGTTTCAGTTTATATACTGCATGCACAAGGCTGGATTTATCTAAAAGGTGTTCCTATAAATTCATGAAAATCTGCCAAATTCTTGTTTTTATACTGCTGACGAGTATGCCATTATTGTAGACGAGGAATTGTGAAGTTAAGGAAGGATATATAGTGTTATTTAATTTATATTTGTATACATCGATAAATCATTGCTAATGAATAACGACCTTGAGCTAAGTTCGGTGAAACATGTTTTTAAATGCCTCCATTTTTACGATTCCCTTTCACTTTAAATGTGTATTTAAATATTTACAACATTACATTCAACTTTTTTTTTTACCATTAATTAAAACTTATCTAATATGAGCTTTATGTTCAATTTTTAAGCATTTCTTTTCAGTCAAACACTTTTTACCCATATCAAACCAAAAGAAAACGAAAAAACTCAAAAATTTAATTTGCCTATTAATAACTCAAATATTGCATATTGAAAACCCATAACACTGCAGATTAAGCAGTAAAAATAAATCACTACATAAGTCACTTATAACAACTTAGCTACTTAGTTTATATTACGAGAAGGTTATAGGTGTAACTTTATGGTATACCAAAATCAATGCTTAAAAAATGATTCGGAGTGTAGTTCAGCTATATAAGAATTTCATGATTTTAAACAGTTTCAGCAAAGGAAACACGGTTGTATTCGTTGTATAGTAGTTTATACAACTTCTAAAACAAGGGAGATGGTAGATGAACTACTACTGGCGAAAAATGTCGCACCTTATACAATTCTGTGTGAAAAAATCTAATCTAACCTAACTAAAAAATTGTTTTCCAAGAGTAAAAATATTGTCTTATTAAAACTAATAGTTTTATAACCATACTCAGAATCCAACAAAAACAAAACCTATAATAATACTTTCCAATTAATCACGAGAACTCGGTTAAATGTGAAATCAATAATCACCGTGGACATACAGGTATAAATTATAAATTAATTTTTTAAATCAAATAATATTTAATAAATAATGGTGAATATCAACATTCATTGTCATACGATCATACACACCTTAATTCTCCGTTTAATAGTTAGTTTATATTAAATGTATATATTACGGGAAAAATATAATAATTTTAACATTTTTTATAATGCCTTTGGTAAATTGGACAATTCAGATTTTATAGGCAATATTATTATATTTAGTATATTTTTGAAGCTCAACTAATAAAAAGATTATTGAAGTAGTGCATGTCACAATAAGTACCTAATGTTTATTTACAAAAAAAAAAGTATACATATAATTAGGGTTTGGATTTGTAGGTAGATAATTTAAATAATAAAAAATTATTTGAAAAAAGCAAAAAAAAAAAAAAAACATTTAATTTATACTAACAATTTATTTACATTTCTTCCAATTTTAAGCTTATTTGTATTAAAAAAAAAAAATCATAATCATATACAAAAATAATTATTGTCTTTAGAAAAGAGTATAAGGTTTGGACTTAAAATATTTTTGTATAGTTTTACAATATACTAAATTACAAAAGTTTGTAGAAAAACAATTATATAATGATAATACAACATAATTTTTGAATTAAAGCTGGATTTCTGGTAGAAAACAAAACGTAAAATAATAAAATCGATAAAACTTTGACGCGCCGTAAATCATTGTCTATTTGTCCTATAATTCTGTTTACGATTTTTCTCATTTATTATGGAAAACTTTTGAAAAATCAATAAATGATCTTTTTGATGCAACATCAAGGTCCGAAATGCAACCAAAAAGGTTTCTTATTATTTTTTTTTTTACTGGACCAAGATTTCTGATGGAAATGTTGTTTATGTATATTATAAAGAAAAAGAATCTTCTTACATGCTATATTCAGAATCTTAAATATATTTATTTATTAGCATAGAAATTAAATTTACCACATTTATATAAAATAAAATGATAATTATTAGCTAATCATTAATCAAAAAAAAAAAAAAAATCTTTGATAATCTTATCCAATAAATTAATTAACAATTTATACTTTTGTTTAAAAATTATAATATAATAAAAATATTTCCTACAAAATCTAAATTATAAAAAATATTACGGACATTCTATATATCAAGACAACATTATATAAAATGTTATAATTATATTATTTGCTCATAACATAATATTTAATACATATACGCACTCTGTATACTCGAAAATTGTACAAAATATTACTGTATTTTTGAGTACAATTTTATTCCTAAAATAAAAAATCCGCACAAGACATGTAAATCAATTGCTTTCGTTTAATTATTGGTATATGTCAATATCCTTGCAGTCCAAATCATACTAATATTATTGATTATTTTTTGTTTAAATGATTAAATTATGAAAAACAGACTGTATATATACGTTAATAATATTATGACTCCTATAATTTGTTTAACACAATTGACAAACATTAACTAGGTACCTATCAACCTAAATAAACAATAATGACACCCAAAATACCGCAGGTGATTAAATTTGTACATTTAAAAATTCAAACACAACTGTTAGTATATTTCCTGATTATCAATGCAAGTGAAAATGTTTTTTCGAGTCTTCGAAAATAAAAATTTATTTTAAATATAGGTTTAGTACCTTCCTAAGAGTTAATTTGGTTGTTACGGAAGCAAAGAAACTGAAAAATAATTTGTTAGGAACATTTTTACGGTTTTCGTCGGTGAGCCGGACTTCATTTAGGATTTAGCCGCGATTGTACACCACTCAGAATCTATTAAATAACTCAATCTAACATTTGAAAACGAAAAACCATGAGTTGTATTGAAACTAACCGATATATGAAAAGATCTATTTTTAATTTTTTTTGATTTTATACGTCAGATATTATAGTACATTGGATATTTAAATTAAAATATCATCATTGTGTTTCAATATAATGCAAAAAAATCAGTAGCACTAAAGCAGTAGTAAAATAATCGGTTAAACTGTCCAAAATAGGTAATTCAAACCACTACCTATCTAAAAAAAATCACTAATAGCGGGATAAGTGTAATAGTTTTTTAAAAAAAACTACTAAGCTAAATAAAACACCAAGTGATACCAATACTTGACAAATGGAATAAAGAAACTAATTACGAAAACCAATGGCTACAATCAAAGAAAATGGTTATGAAAACAAATGGCATATTTGAACAGAATTAGAACTGGTGTGGGAGGCTATAATGACAATATGAAGGCATGAAGACTACTGGGTGAAAAAAATTAGACATGCTCGTGCGGCCAAGAGTAAAATATGACCCACTTACTTAGGTGTCCAAATAGCATACACACTACACTTGTGGGTGGACTGACTCTGGAGCATGCCACATAAATGAGTCTCTGGGAAAAATAATCTTCTCTTACGTCGAACCCTATAATTTTTAAGATTTGATCTTGGGATTTATTTATTGTCATAGCAAAACATTCGTTGACAGGAAACTGCATTCTTTTTAATTGGAATGGATAATCTGATGGTACCATTGGTATACGAGGAATAAAAACTAATTCATCTTTTGCAGATGCAGTAATAATTTCAGCTTCTATCAGAATTTCTGAGGATCAGTTATACATAGACGTTTCTCAATATTGGAGGGTTAGATTTCTTAAAAGCATTATAGGAGTACCAATTTTTGCTTTTAATAAATGTGGTGGAAACCCTGGAGGGATGAACGAATTGAGAAATTCAACTTCATAATTAACTGCATCATCTACTACCAATAGTGAATTCACTGATCTATATTCCATATTTTTTGCTTGGAAAGAGTCCAATAATATTTTATTTATTTCTCCTGTTACATCATTTTTTTAATGTCAAAATGCCCCTTTCACATAACCAGTCCAATGATATTTCTTTGAGGTTTTCAATTCCAGGATATATTTTATCAGTAAGTTCATTTAAAGTTTTTACATTAGTACCTATTCTTGTAGACAAATTAATTTTTTCTTTACGTTCTGAATATTTTCTATCTCTTGTTTTTAAGAGTAGCCCAAAAAACTTCAGCAGTCCTGTTTCCTTTTAAATGTATTCGCATTTATTTTTGTTAATGAAAATTTTTCTGTTTGAAGGCCACGCATATGAAAACTTTATGTTTGCTTCAATTTCATTAAAGTTCTTCGAGTTCCTCTAGATACGACTAGTAGTGTTTGTCGAAAATCTCCAGCTAGCAATACTTTGACTCCTCCCATCAATAAATTTTAATTATTCAGATTCTTCAGACTGTTGTTTAAAACCTCGAACACATTCTTTTGGGACATAGGACTTTCATTCCAAACTATGAGCTTGTATTCTTTCAGACCTTTCACCATATTAGATTGTTTAATAATATTATACGTTGAAGTATCAATGTTGTTTAGATTGAATGGTGACTTGAAAGCAGAATGAGTAACTTTTCCGCCATGTAAAATGGAGCAGAAATTCCTGATGATGCAGCAGCAATTTCGATCCTATATGAGTTTCTTACTTTAATCAGAAGTACATTGTTTAAGTGGGTATTACAAGTTCCACTAGGATCATTTAAAAATATAATTTTGCCTTAATTTAATTTGATACTATTCAGTGTTTCTTTGTAAACAAACTACTGTTCCTCAATCAAAGATGTTTTATTTTGCAAAACAATTTCGTATAAAGCATTTAAATCATAGATTGTTTCTTTTAAATATTCTCTATTGTCTAACAGTCTACCATATCTTGTAAGAGTAGGAAAACCATATTCTTTATGATTGTTTCCACCTAGATTCAAAACAAAGTCTTCAATTAATACCAAATATATATTATGAAGTTCATTGTCTGTTATATTATTTTTAAGGTGTTGTCTACAGTATTGTCGCCGAATATCGTCCGAAAAACCGTGTTTATATTTATTCCAAAGACTTCTGGATGACAAAATATTAATATTACACTGAAAGTCCTTGCATTTTATTAGATGAACGACATAATGCTACTTCTTCTAAAGTAAAATCCCACTGCTTGTCATCTTCCATTAATCCAAGTGCGACTTGAAATGTCGGATACTCGGTATTGTTCACAGTATTCAAAAAAAATTTAATACAGTACCTTTTATGTGATGATGAACAAAGCTAAGATGGTAAAATTCAACATTGCTTGGATGAATTGTATAAACTATACCCAAGGTTGTATCTTTCTTAACTCCTGGCCAACATGCGACATTCTGGCCTTGTTTACGTCTAACAAATTTCTCATTTTTCCACACATAATACGAAGCAACTTGTAGATAAAGCAGTGTTGCAGCAAAATTATCGGTTTGACATATTTAAAAAAAAAAAAGCCTGAAGAATTGTTGTAGGCGGATTTACTATTCTTTCAACGAAATTATTTGTAGTAAAGTAAATACGTTGTCTATTTCTAGGTCAAAATCAAGATGTGTAATAGCCTGATATCTATTGTGTATGTGGAAACCTAGAATTCTCCAAGCTGCTTCGGAACAACTGATATACCTGCCACTTTCATAAATTTTGATTTCATCTGTATTGTCAGTTTTTCCTAAACCAAACGCTGCGTGATCGCTACTTTCTGTGACATATTGTATACATATTTTATAGACATGATTGAACTGGTTATTTCAACATTTATATGAGTTTTAAAAGTACGCAATAAAACAGGGTTATATAGAACAATCTACCTGTTATCTAAGTCTAATTGATTTATTACTCACTTTGAAACCTCCATTATTTGTTGATCACAGTCTATATTTTGGATAACCATCTTTACCTCTTTAAGTATCTTAAATAAGGGTAACTGGATAACGTTCGCTGAAGACATCATCTGTTATGCACTGAAAATTTTTGTTAAAAACTCCACATGGTCCATGCATCATATTAGCTCTTACTATCTCGTATCATAAAGGATTTATATCTGGATTCGGAATCTCGGTACATACAAATTATATCATATCTGATGAAATTCGATTTTCCAACCATAACAATATGTGTACATGAGGTAGGCCTCGTTTCTGCCATTCCATGGAATATATATGGCACTTTACTTTCACAAACAAATTTAATTTTGATAAAAGATCCATTAACTCCTTAACTTTTCGTTTAAAAACTCTTACAATGATGTCTAGACGATGATAATGTTTTTTTCCTGGTAAAAGTGCTTCTTGTCATACCATTTTGGATTACACGTAAAAGTAACAAATAAATCTGAGCTGCCATAGTGTTGAACGTATGTCAGTGCATCTTGGGAACTCTCATGCATATATCATGGGCCTCCTATAAATGATGGTGGCAACACAAATAATTTTTCAAGTTGATCTACTTCAATATCTTGTCTTCCTACGACATCTTTTAAATTAATATATTTATATGCACTAAACATTTTTTGATTATTTTCGATGAAATTTAATTTTTTGGTGTTTAATATAGCATACATATTACTAAAAATTAGTTAAACAATGGACCATAACAAGTATATCTAATTTTTTCCTTACCATAATTCAGTATAAATAAAAATTGGGAGCAGATGCAGTTTTATCGTTAAAAAGAAGTTTTGTTGTTGCATCCTTTTGAAAAATATCAATTGAGTATCCATCTTCTCCATGATGATAAATATTTTTTAGTATCATTATTCACAGATCATTTTTTTACCTGAGATGATCCAGATATATTTAGGAAAGACTTCCATCAATGGCAATTGAGATCCACGAAGTTGGCATATGAATAAAAAGCTCCCTTATGTGAAACTGAATTACTATAATAAATTAAACTAATACTACTCCCTAATGTATCAAATAATTATATTCGACGTGTTAATAATGAGACACACTGGAAATCAATATTTTCAGGAAAAAACCATTAACTATTTAAAAAAATAATGATTGTAATTGTATATAAATAGATTAAATTTTTTACTTGTGTACAATTTTAGTGGATTAATTTATCACTTTAGATTTTAAGTGAAAAAGAGCATAATAATTTCAAAAGGTCTTATTTTTATTTTGGGATAGACAGTATGCTTAGAAATTAACTTTTTCAAAAAAAGAAAGGTTATACTCATACGTAAGTTTAGAGATTCTAGCTCTAAAAAAAAATACAAATATACAGTAAAATATCCTATAAAAACAATTTGTTATTGAAATTGTACATTAAAAATTTAACTATTATGATAATTGTTTCCTTTTTTCATTATTAATGAATAATGTTAATCACGTAAAACTTAATTTTAGGATAAATAATCTGAGAGTTATTAACCAAACTCAATGATTGTCTGATAATAAATGTAACTAAATTACAATAATTTATTCGACTATGTTAACGCACATAACTGCATATGAATTAAAACAATGTAAATAAAAAAAGTATGTATAAATGTATGCAGTATAATACGTGACGTACAATGAGATAAGATATGAGTGTATGTCCTTTCATAGCATTTCAATCTACACACAACTTCTACATAATGTTATTGTAAACTCTAAAAGTAAAACTTTAATATATGCCTTTAATATAACCTTTAATATAAAATTTAAGATTACACGATGAACGATATTTATAATAAACTCTGGTATTTTTTCAATCTTTCAAAAATAATATGCATATGCTTGATGTTCCTAACACTAGACTTATAGTAAGTAGACCGTAAGTACGAAGGTAAATTATAGTTTATTTAGTTTGAATTTCTAAAAAATGGCATTGAAAAACAATAAGATCAATGCACTTTAAATTTAAATTTTAAACTCTACTTGATTCACATTGAATAGTATTATACGTCATGTTATATTGATTAATAATTACTGCGTTAAACTTGAAAATAATAATACACTAGGATATTATCGAGTGTGTTAACAATATATGATCAATAGAAAAAATTAATATTGCAATAATTCATAATATAATAATAATAATTTAACAATAGTATAATCCATATATCTATTCTAGATTTTCGTTGATATCATATGATTTCTTAGAATGTTTAATTTAATTTAATTTCTTTATCATCTAGTAAAACTGTTTGAGCATCTTTAATGTCGTTAATTATGAGTTCATCCAATGTTGGATAAATTAGGTCCTTAAATGTCAGTGGTAACTGCAACAGAGGTGGGTTTATGAGTGGATCATTACACCACATGGTCCAAGTTTTTTCTACAAAGTCGAAAACACCTTTAAACAATAAAAAAACAATTCGTATAGTTATCGTATAAAAATTATTATTATATTGATAATTCGTTAAAAACTACAAGCTTAATAAATCATAAATCATGATAATTGAAACTTTTTTAAATTAATTGTAGAAATGTTATTAACATAACTCATTAAGATTTGTAAATTGAATTATTTTGTTCAAGATTGAGAATTACTGCATTTAGCCCGTTCATTATACTATTTATGCGCGATGAATTATGAATGATGCATTTAACTGCTTTATTAATGAATGTGAATTCAACTTAAATCCTAACATGAGTTAAATGTTATATATTAAGCACTATTTTATACTTATAAAGAAAATTAATTGG
Source organism: Cinara cedri (assembly GCA_902439185.1). Classification (NCBI taxonomy): domain Eukaryota; kingdom Metazoa; phylum Arthropoda; class Insecta; order Hemiptera; family Aphididae; genus Cinara; species Cinara cedri. The sequence continues at coordinate 594 of CABPRJ010001964.1, read as the reverse complement.
AAAATATTTATAGCTTGACATCAGTTGGTTAATAGTATGAAGTCTTGAGTATAGATCAATTGTATTATTACGTATTCATATTCTTAACAGGATAAAATAAAATAACATACAAATCTATATAAAAGTATTTCCGTAGAACACATGCTCTCAGTGCCCCTTGGCTACCACCTGTATCATTATATTTATAATAATAATAAAGTAAAAATTATATTATTTTTGGTATATTTATAAATAATTTGACTGATATATCTGGTTTTTATTCATAAGTGTTAAATTGGAAAAAAAAATCTTATCATTTTGTTATTAAAATATATGTTTTATAAATTTTAAAAATCAAACATATTTAAATTTCTAGTTCTATTTTTAAATTTGGGTCTGAAAAAACCCTAACTCATGGTTGATTGTACGAGGTTTTGCTATTCTATGCCGTAGAATCTTCTATTAAATACTACTAATTTGCTGTTATCCTGAATCTCGATATACTCGATTCACTCCTATCATTCAGCTACTTTGTCGTTACTACTTCATATTTTCTTAGTTCATGGGTCTAAATGAGCACTCAGTAAGTACTTCTCCATATAAAATAGTATTGTA
>CABPRJ010001963.1:115024-147738 GCA_902439185.1 Cinara cedri | reverse complement strand
TTTAGGTACTTATTACTGTTGTTTTGTTATATTTTCACTATCTCTTTCAGACAAAAATTAAAATATATTATTTAACGAACCGATGGTAGGTAGTAGGTACCTTCTATTTATTTTATTAATATGTTATATTAAAATGACATATTAAGAATAGATATATTATAAGAATTATTTTTAACGTTTTAAACGGAAACTTCATTCTAGCAGACATTCGCGAAGCCAGCTGGGCCCTCTAAAATTCCTGGTCCTCTAGTACTCCAAGACACACGTGACGCCGCCGCCGCTGCGCTACCGTCGACCGCCCGACGCGGCAACAACGTCCGGGTCCTGCGCTCCTGGTACGTCGACGTCTCCCGCGGACCGCGTACGAATGAACCGCGTACGTTGAACGTGTTGAACCGCGTTGAAAGTGTTGAATCGCGTTGAACGTGCGTCACACACAATATATTCGTATTATATTCGACGACTCGTCGCGGGAATAACGTTCTGCCGCCGACAACTGCGACTCTTCGCAGCAATATCGTTCGGCCGCCGACCGGTACATTGATGTACCTTGTGTAACTCGTTTGTNGTGTGCGCTGCGGCGACGACGGCTACCGTCGACCGCCCGACGCGGCAACAACGTCCGGGTCCTGCGCTCCTGGTACGTCGACGTCTCCCGCGGACCGCGTACGAATGAACCGCGTACGTTGAACGCGTTGAACCGCGTTGAACGTGTTGAATCGCGTTGAACGTGCGTTACACACAATATATTCGTATTATATTCGACTACTCGTGGCGGGGATAATGTTCTGCCGCCGACACATGCCACTCGTCGCGGCAATATCGTTCAGCCGACGACGACGGTGACTCGTCGCGGCAATATCGTTCGGGCGACGACCGTTACGAATAGTCGCGACAAAAGCTTCCGAGTCCTGCGCTCCTGGTATATCGATGTATCTTTTGTATCTCGTACGATTACGTCATTCATATACGAACATAATTTGGTACTTGTATAACCGAATATACGAAATTTAGATATACGAATCATTGATCGTACGGATGTCTTTCGTATGGTATTTATATTCGTACGTATGACGTCATTATATGATGACGTCATACGTGATGATCCGTATTTTAATATCCAACCTACACGAACAATATTTAAAAATACATCGCATCTATTGTCGCCCGTATATATAAATGAATAATGGTGGTATTCTGACTTACTATAGGAATACCAATTTAATACATTATTAAATACAAAAAAAAACGTCCTAGGATAATGTTGACGGGTGTACCTGCTGCAATAGATAATTTAATGTATACCTGTAAGCAATGATAAACTATTGCTTACGAAAAACATATTGTAATCAGGGTTCAGTTGATAGTGATGATTTGCCTTCAATTTTTATGTCATCTCATAGTGTATTAATTAAATAGACTTTATATATTTTCTTTATTCAAATTTGTTTGATTTTGCCGATTTTGCCGGGTTTTATTCGGGTTTTTCACATTGACTGGCGAAACTTTTGAGAAAATCGAAAGCTGACCTCTTTAAAGTACCTCCTCGGTCAGATTTCCCTTTAAAAAAAGTGCTATGATTGAAAATCGAAGCATAATTGAACTTAGAAAAGTTGTCTACAAAAAGAAATTGTAATATTTTACTATTGTATTTTATACATTTTCCCCATTTTTCACGACTTTTCCCATTTATTGGGAAAACTCCCGGAAAATCAAAAAATGACCTTCCCAATTTACTATGGAGATAAAGTTTCCTTTCAGAAAATAAGTTATACTTGATATATTAGAATAAGATTATTGGTAGAAAAGTTGGTTAAAATATGTTGTAAAATTTTCAAAATATTTTTAAGCTAAATGCTATAGCTCAGCAATAGTTTATCAGTGATAACAGACATAAATTAAATAATTGTATGTATTCATTCATCTCAAATTCCCACCTATCATAATGGTACACCCGTCAGCATTTTTATTCACTAATTAATTTGCCGATTTTCAGTTTTTATTAAACATATCAAATAATATTGATGAAATAATAATTAAAAGTGAATTGAACAGCTTTAACAGTATGCATAATGTATATATTTTAAATTTTTAATATATTTTTAGTAATTGAAGCATTGTATATTTTATTTATTAGAATTGCAAATGCTGATGTAAATAATAAATAAACATAATCTTACTTGTTTTGAATAAAAAACTAACCTCTCTTCTTGCATTAAGTCAACTCCTATTCCAGAAGGTGGATTTTGTATATTATTCATAATGACTGGCATAAAATACTGCAAGATATCTCTAATGGCTTTAAAACTCACATTTACGAATCTAAAAACAGAATTAAAATACACTTTATGTCATTACAATCAACAATAAATAAATGATAATTGTTAATATTAATTTTATAAATCAAAATTTATAAACATTATTTATTAATTTATTTAGCACCATTTAAGGTATTCTTGATGGGAAAATTGTATAGTATATATAACACACAGATCTGATACTTGAAATAACTTTTGTTTTNAAATTTTTAATATATTTTTAGTAATTGAAGCATTGTATATTTTATTTATTAGAATTGCAAATGCTGATGTAAATAATAAATAAACATAATCTTACTTGTTTTGAATAAAAAACTAACCTCTCTTCTTGCATTAAGTCAACTCCTATTCCAGAAGGTGGATTTTGTATATTATTCATGATGCCGAGTTCACATGGTGCGTAGTACTTGCCATGAGTAGTTGTCACTCGCACTATTACTCGTACTCCTACTATCTAACTATTGTTCATATGTGATTGCTATACTTACTAGTAAACAAGTAATAGCGTACCAAACGTCACGAAGGACCGTCGCCTTTTTTTAAAGAAAACTTTTAAACATTATGCTAACGTTAAAATATCATCATAGATGCACGAATTTGAAAACGAATCAAAAAAAAAAAAACGATTATGAACAAGAAAATGGTTGCTGAGACGGAATAACCTTGATAGTTCTGTTGGTAAGAGAACTTGCTAATGAAGTTCCACTTGAGTACAGAAGTTTCACGAGGATAGCACCTGACCAATTTGAATTTCCGAAACAAAATATATCTCATCTAATTCAAAGAGATATTACAATTATGAGAATTACAATCCCTGCGATGATAAAACTGGAATTAACTTTATCAATTTTACAGATAATAGATAAATCGAAAAATCAACAAAATACGCACGTGATCTTACCGATACTTGTCACTAAGCGCTAGCATAGGACGATCACACGTTGCGAGTGCAACCACTAGTAGAGTAAAGTCGCGAAGGGGTTACTACTTAGCATTAGTAAATATAACTGGATTCTATTCACTCGCACTCCCGGTTTTACTAATTCTAAGCACTATTTTTACTGTTTACACGCAATGTGCGATAAATTATTGTTTCGATTGTATTATTACAGCAAGATACGTAAGACACTTTATCCTGCTGTTTATTCGGATTGTACCGAGAATTTTATTAAGGACCAGGAGAACATGAGGTTNACGACTCGTTCGGGCGCCAACTGCTATGAATAGTCGCGGCAATCACGTCCGAGTCCTGCTCTCCTGGTACATCGATGTCTTTGTTGTACCTCGTACGAATACGTCATACATAATTTGTATAACCGAAAATACGAAACTTAGGTGTACGAATTATTAGATGTCATACGGATGTTTTTCGTATTGCACTTATATTCGTATGTATGACGTCATTATTTAATGACGATTTTTCTCATTTATTGGTAAAACTCGCGCAAAATCTAATAAAATGACCGGTTAGTCATTACAATATGTTCATGTTTAATATAAATATATTATATATTTATATAAATATGTTAAATATATTTATATATTTATTATATTAGTGTTCCTATAGTAAGTAGAGGAAGTTAAAGAGGTTAGATATTATGTGGGTTACATATTTTAAAATGCTGTTTGTACAGGTTCAAAAGTAAAACACGGATAAATGGCATTATATAACAAGGGTATACAATTCAAATAATAAATAAGATAAAGAATTATTATTATTATTATTGTTATTAGTTGAGAAAACTGGGAAAATTGAAAAAAAAAATCTTTTCTTAAGCACTCCTTTTAGAAAAATTGATATTATTAAATATTGGAGCAAATTGATGGTAGAAACGTAAGACACTTTATCCTGCTGTTTATTCGGATTGTACCGAGAATTTTATTAAGGACCAGGAGAACATGAGGTTCTGNCGACGACTCGTTCGGGCGCCAACTGCTATGAATAGTCGCGGCAATCACGTCCGAGTCCTGCTCTCCTGGTACATCGATGTCTCTGTTGTACCTCGTACGGATACGTCATACATAATTGGTACTTGTATAACCGAAAATACGAAACTTAGGTATACGAATTATTGTTAGATATCATATTCTTCGTATTGCACCTATATTCGTACGTATGACGTCATTGTTATATTATGACGATTTTTATCAATTTTCGGAAAACTCGTTTTTTTTTTAAAAAAAATTTACCTTTTGATACTTTATTCTAGGGTGGATATTTCGGCTGGGGTCGGCATCGAAACGAGAATTTTATAATGGTCCAGGAGATCATTAGGTGCCGTGTGCGCTGCGGCGACGAAGGCTGCCGCCGACGTCTTGTCGCGGGGATATCGATTGGTTGCCGATCGTTACGAATAGTCGCGGCAATAACATCCGAGTCCTGCGCTCCTGGTACATCGATGTCCCTGTTCCTCGTATGAATATGTCATCCATATACGAACATAATTTGGTATTTGCTGAACCGAAAATACTATACTACTAAAATACTATTCTTAGAGGTACGAATCATTGGTCATACGTAAGTTTTTCATCTTTCATTTATATTCGTACTTATGACGTATTTTAATATCCAACCTATACGAACAACATTTTAAAATACATCGTAACTACTGTCGCCCGTACATATAAACGAATAATGGTGGTATTCTGACTTACTATAGGAACATTAAGTCAATATATTATAAAATATAAAAAAACGTCCTTGTATAATGTCGACGGGTGTAATAGATAATTTAATGTATACTTGTAAGCAACGATAAACCATTGCTTACGAAAAACCTATTCTAAGTGGAGTTTAGTTTATAGTGATGCATTGCTATAAATATATATGTCATTTTATAGTAAAACAATTAAATAGACTTTATATATTTTCTTTAAACAAATTTGTTTAATTAACCGATTTCCCTGTTTTTTCTATGTTTTTCCAGGTTTTCCTATGTTTTTACCAGTTTTTCATATTAGCCGAAGAAACTGGGAAAATTGAAAAAAAAACCTCTCTTAAGTACTCTTAAGTACTCATTTTAGAAAAATTGCTATTATTAAACGTTGGAGCAAATTGCTGGTAGAAAAGTCGTCCATAGAAAAAAAAATATCTTTGTATAACCATAAACTTCTTTGCTTAGCCTTCTTTGACATCAAAGCGTACTTAAAAAACCAATACTTTTTGTTTGCGTTATTCTGTATCAAAATCATAATAACAGAATACCATTTTTTGTTTTGTCATTTAGAATAGATAAATCACTGCGAATAAAATGTTTTATTTTGAAAATAGATTCAGTTAGTAATGTTCGATAAAATGCGAATATCTAATTGGGCGTTTTAAACAGACTTCCCAGAAACTAGCACCGCGGTCATCGACCTTTATGAGGGCACAAAGTGGGTTTAATACATGTCCAATGGCGTTACAACACCTAACCCTCTGCTATTGCTGCTTTTTCTTTTAGCCATTATTATAAAGAGATAGGTCAAGGATACGGGACTATCGCATACATATCATACTATTGAATAATATGCCCGTACCTTCGTTTCTCAAGACCATAGACCGGCTGAACAATTATTGTTGTTTGAATTTTTCTTAGAGAAAAATACTTTGGCAGTCTGTTATAAACGATATCATAATATTTTGTGTAAATATTTTTTCTGTTTTACACAGCGATTAACTATCAGACTTGAAAAGTATTCCGTTTCTTTGGAATTTTTGTTTTCTGGCCAATTTTAGGAACCAATAGCTCCAAAAATAAATTTTACAGTCGTTTTTTTTTGTGATCCTCGTTTTTTTTTTTTTGGCGGAGGAGGACTTAATGGATGTCAATTGAAGTCTTCTTCCTCTTTGTTCATTAAACTCATTAATAATCGTATTTAAATTACTTGTTCAAGTTTTTTCAATAATGTAAAATAGTCATATTTTTATTCAGTATTTCTTGGTCCAATAGTGTATAAATCTTGGATTTGGTTCACTCCGTATAGAGTTACTCTGTGGGTTCGTCATAACGTACGATCGTATTATCAACGAAAACAATTTAGAAGCGACACTCGATCAGCTGATTACTGAGTTACGGAAAACGTTTCTGTCCGATTGGTGTATTTATTACTGTTCGTTGCCGTAGTACATTTTACATTATTTCAGAGCGCGTTTATCGGATTTTAGTGATTTTCGACTTTTGTCGGACCGTGGCGCATTGTCTTGCTAGGTAAATGTGGACGCGTCAAAGGGGGCATTGTCTCGTTTAGTTTTTACAGGGGGCAGTCGCCCTTTCTCAACCCCCTCCCCCCGTTTACGCCTATGAATACTGGTACGATTTAATCGTGACCGTTACTTCCCTCAGCGGTATACACGTGTATCGTCATTGTGTGGGGTTGTCTATTCAGCCCCTTTAGTCCTCGTCGCTTTTCAAATAATATCAATACACTTTACTTGCTGTACAATATTATTATTTTAATCCAATAATTCAACTTAAAAATCTATCCGACTACTTTCATTTATTTATGACGCGCGCGTATACACGGTTAAATCGGTAGCGGGCCGACGTGTTAATATTAATGGATTATAATCATTGCAGTCGTTGAAAGTGGAAATCGTCGAAACGGTCTGCACAATAAGCCGTTTTCGCGGACCTCCGGATTGTATTATTATTATTATTTTCGCCTGGCGCCTCGGGATACCTATCGCCGGCACCGCGCGCCACATCGCAGTCGTGCCGTACAGCGGCACCGCGGCGGGCGAAGTCCGAGAAACCCTCTCATGTGGGCGGGGCCCCCACCGCTCCGATTGGTCGAAGCGTGCCCTTTCGAAACGCGTCGCCCGAAACACGGCCGCGACCGTCGTGCGGTCGTCGTGACGCGCGCGCAAACAGTCTCGCGTTGTCGTGCTGTCCGCTTCAGTTGCTGCAGGTCGCGGTCGTCGCACCTTCCTACACGGCATAGTATATATATATATAATTTTTTTTTTTTTCTCTTCGAATTTTCCATTCGACGCGCTCGACCGCTGAAATATCATACCCGCGGTCCGACATCATCAACATCACTACACGCAGCCGATATACCTACACTTGTTACCCACCAGCGACAATCGTTCGTATACCCGCGCATTCTCACTTCCCGATACCTATATTACAAATATAATCGGCACGGAAATCAATCGGACTCGTCGACTATGTTGATGATGAACGATTTGGGCTCGATGGCTGCCGGGATGTTGCCTTTCGACCCGATGTGCGGCGGCCTCTACGAACAACAGCCCCCCAAGCCCCGGTTCATATTCAAAATGCCGCGAGTCGTGCCGGACCAAAAGAACAAGTTCGAAACCGACGAACTTTTCAGGCGTCTGAGCCGCGAGAGTGACGTGAGTAGACTACGATATAGTATTTATATTATTGCATTGTATCATTAACGTACTACTCTATACAAACATTTGCACAGGACTAATATTATACTATCCGCTATATTATGTAGTGTTATATTGTAGTTATTAATGTAGTTAATGATATTACACATTTTTAATATAATATTTTACGTACGTCGTTGTATACTTGTACTTATCCCTGTATACTCACAGTGGCGGCAAAAATAATATATGTATTGCCGAGAACATTTCTGACCCACACACCGACTCGCATCCATACGGATACACTACAAAATAGAAATAAGTCGAAACATAGAAAATACAAAAAAAAAAACCCGAAGAAAAATACATTTCGTATGCGTCACTGAACTTGGCCATTAGATAGCCGCCACTGCCCGTACGTATTATTAAACTATAAGTTTGGATGTAGGTAACGTAGGTACTCTCAATATAAATGTTAGGTTAGATACCTATAAAAAAAATGGACTGACCACTGACAGCAAACGGAGACTGGGGGGGGGGGCAACGTTGTTAGAAAAAGATAGCATAATATAATTTAAGATTGTATACATATAGGCACACGGATACAGGTTAGATCAGACGGATATAAATAAGTATCTAATTACAATACTAATACAAGTAAAATTTTAAAATTATGTATTACGTTATATGTAATATAATCATTAAATCTGTAAGCATAAATCTCTATGGATCTCTTTAGGTACCTATGTACTTATCATTTTTATTTTTCAATAGATACTATTAACATTAATTATTATTATTACTCATTGTGTAATTCATAGTATAATGGCCAATGGGGTTTCGGAATTTTAGTTTTCTGCCACATAATTTCGACTTTTTTGTTTTATGTGGTTTAAAAATACGATGCTGATATAACAACCTCACCTTTTTAAATTAGGTAATAGTATCTATATGGGATACAAATTACCATAGATTAAGACGTAGGCATTACACTACTTATGCCTCGCATATAATGTTATTACCTATTATTATAATTCCTAGTTCCTACCTATACTTGCTGTTAAGTGCTTATAACACACTTCTATTACTTTGTCGGGGCAATTTATATTTATGTTGTTCTCGTAAATTTTCAAATACTTCTCGCTTGTATAATATGTATAACAGTATAACAGTATAAAACGCACAATGTAACTATATTATACACATTTGCAATTTTAGTATATTGTGTTAAACTTTTGATCGAAACCAAAATAAAAAGTGCCTAGGTACCTACAATATACATTTAACCTAAATAATATTTGATAATTCTTGTACACTATACTATATACCTAATTAGATAGAAAACCATGTATTCGTTATACACATATTTATTATAAACAGTTTCCCGATAACAATTAAATTACCCACACTTAATTTTAGAAACTGGCAAAAGTTAATCACTTTATCGAAAACAATTCAGAGACACAATAACGTATAAAGGTATTGCAACAAACGTTCTAACGGAATCATAATATATTATTATATATAGATATAGTCCTATTTATTTCGCTATATAAAGACAATGGCACTCGCAACAATATGTTTTGCAAAATCAAACAGCCGCAGTACAGGTTAGAGGTTTGTTTTTTTTTTTAAAATGTTAAATTTGGTTTTAACGTATAGATATTAGTAGTATGCACAATCTGACTCATTGGTGCGCAGTGTATATTAAAACTTACTGCAGGTCGGTGTTTAAAACGGTCGTCGTGGATTTCGTGGCAACGCCCCGCTGATCTATAGTTGGTATGGGTGCGTGTTGAAACTGTTACCTGTGCGTCCTGTCACACGCTACGAATGGCGTTTTAAGTTATAGACATTTTCAGACGAGAAAAACACACGGTCGACGATAATAACGTCCAAAGGTTTTGGTGCGTCGCGTCGCCGGAACGCGGGACGATTGTATTTATTATTATAACCTATGCCGACGGGCTGTAGCAGTATTATTATTATTATTATTATTTTTTTTTTTTTATGTAGTGTTAGATTTTTTAATATATACAAGGTACATAAACACCGCGGCGTGTACCGACGGCCCAGAAATATATTATTCACGTTAATATTCGTTTAACAGAACGTAAATCTTGAGAATTTAAGTACCTATAAATTCTGTAACACGGTAGTCGAGTGACGCAAGTCACAATAAGCAAATTTAACAGAAGAAACAAAACAATATTAACACTCCTAAAACAGGTTAGGACCTACGTTAGTATACCTCTTACTAAATATGGATTTAGTGTAAGCGGGATCTATACGTTTTAATACCTTTAAAAGGATCATGAAGAAATCACAGGATGTTCGGAGTATAGAACCAATACAATATTTAAAAAAAAATCCTTTTGCGTTACTTGACTTCTGTGATACAGAATCATACAAAAAATATTAGATAGCATTATGCAATATCTATACACTAGAATATTCATAGGTACATATTATATTATTATCATTTAACGACTATACGCTTACAGAAACGAAATGACTACGTATATTTCCTCGCGTTTGAATATATTTCACGGATTATTATCAACTCGCTGTCTGCAATTATAAAAGCAATTATAGTTGGTAGGTATAATACAATACATCACCTATATAAATGATAAAACAATAATTCCCTATTCTAATCAAATAAATTGTTTGAAAATTCGAATTAGAAATAAAACCAATACTACTAAAACCTAATAAATATGTATATCGTCGGCTATCTCCCGACAAAACCTCCCGAGTAGAATTCAATACATTTTACAAAACTATTGCAACGAAAATCAAAAATAGCTTCCCCGATTCACCAAAGAAATAGGAATGGTTACAAGAAAGTTCCTATAATTTTTTTGATTGGAACAAAATATCTGGAATAAAAATGTTGTTCGCAAACACACACACACACACACACACAAAATAAAATGACTAATGAAGTTTTTGATGGATAGCCGATAAAATATTTTTTGTAATATTCGAAGTGAAATTATAGGTTGGTAATTTTTGATTATTTTTTTCAAAGATTTTATACCTATCGTACCATATCATACCATACTATACCATGGAACCATGTTATGTCGTAGGTTAACTTTAATAACGCGCTTGATTAAGTTTTGTTAAAAAAAAAAAAATCGTTTCTTATAAATATCATACCACGCAGTTCAACCGCAATGTCTTTCACAATACTGCGGTTAACAGGACGATACCTATTTTATATTTCGTTATTATTGTTATTTTTTTCATTAAATAATAACGCTTGCACTACTTCTATGTTGGTTATATGTTTGCAGTTGTTGATTCAAGTTTAAAAATTTCTACGTCGTTTTGTATAATAATACCTATCATTGTGTCGACTAACCTGTTTTTTGACGATATTAAAAAATATTAGGATAAACCCGGTTTGTATTATTATATTATATTGTGATCACCGTTGTTTGTAACTGTGACTAACTGTAAGTATCTACCTACCTATATGTGTCGACATAACGTAATATAGTGACTAATATTCGAATATTACTTAATATTATTGTTGCGTTTAATCGAAAGGGAAAATTTACTAGATTATGACGTATAAACGGTGAATCATAAAATTTCCTGACCCAATATAACGTGGTAATAAACTTGTTAGTTGTTTTAGACATTCAGAATAAGATTCATGTTATATTGAATTTGTCGCTCACAGCTAATTAAAATAAATATTACGTCTGATACGTGTATCTACGATAATGACGAAAATGATGTAATTTAATAGTTTGTGTCAATAACATTATGCTTTTTGCTCGATAAATGTGTTTTCGTTTAATGTTTGAGTGTTTAAAATAAAATATATTGTTCAGAGTAAAATATTGCTGTTTGTGTCATCTGTATACAGGTAAATAAAGTGCATATAGTACCTATTTACATTTCGTATATTATACACGAATAGTTATTTAATAAATGTAAATATTTGGTATCGATTACAACTCGACGAGTCGGGTAAAAATGTAATTTGTATAAGCACCTCTATGGACAGTTTAGTATAATACCTACAGGGTATTTCATGAACATATTATGTCCATTGCAATATCTTTTGAGATAATAAAGATAATCGGAAATTCTGTTTTTTTTCCTCTTTACATTATTCACAGGGATAATCAATAAAAATATTTATACTTGAATTTAATTTTTTATGTTTTGGTAAAAAATTAAAAACTTTTTATTCTATTATTTTTGAAAAATTTGAAGATATTTGAAGCTTATTTTTATGGAAACGTTGGCACTTCAAATTTTATTTTAGTTAAATTTTTGATTTTTAATAATTGTTAAAAGTTCAGAGAAAAATAGTGTACTACAGTCAATTAACCATTATAATAGTCAATTAGTAAATCCGATTACAGTCTGCTGCATAATCATAGGTAATCGGAATAATAATTAATATAACATAATTATTATTATTCTGTCTAATATTGACTATTCAATTTTTTATTTGAGTTTTAAAAAAATACAAAAAATCACGAATTTAACGAAAATAAAAAATTGAAACGTCAATATTTTCAGAAAAATAACTACTTTTTCAAATTTTTCAAAAATAATATAATACAAATTTATTTTTGTAAATTTTCTTATCAAAACGTATAAATTTAATTCAATTATATATTTTTGTAGTCATTATTTCTCTGAGTAATTCGTATGAAAAAAAAAAAAACAACAAAATTTGATCATCTTTATTATCTCTGAAGATATTAAAATGGGTATATCTTCGTGGGAACCCTATATATGTATTCATAGAAGTCAGAAGGTTAGAGGAACATATCTATAATGATAGTAGATAGTTGAAACATTTAAATTATATTAGCTATAGAAATAAATATAGAGATTCACGAGTATAGGTATATAGTACGTTTTTCCCTGTTTTCCCATGTTTCTTCCCGGTTTTTCACATTTGCTGGGAAAACTTTAGAAAATATCGAAAAATGATTTCCTTAAAGTTCCTTGTAGACGGGTTAAATATTACAGTACCTATTATATTGGTACAGCTGGTACAGGTATTCAGGCACACGTGAACAGTAGATATTATAATCGCACTTTAATTATTCTTTATTTTGTTTAAAAATGTAAAAAAATAAAACATATTATAATAGCGTACTATTATATAAAACACTACTATAAATTATACGATTTATATATTTATACAAATTTATGACCTAAACTTTAAACGTTATAAAATAAAATATCATGCACATGTATGATGGTATCTAAAATACTCGTAATAATAAGTTTATCTGAGACTAAAAAAAAAAAATTTGTATTAATACAAATTAAAAAAGTAAAATAATCTCATTAGTTACATTAAATTAGATTCATACATTGAATGCTACAATCATGTTAAATAATATGCGCATTCACGTAGCATTTATTCGGTTATTTTTAGTAAAATACGAATGTAGATTTTTAATAATTTTAATTTTAATGATTTTTTTAGGTGCGATACACCGGTTACAGAGATAGACCGCACGAAGAACGCCAAAGTCGATTCCAAATTGGATGCCGCGAAGGTCATGTAGATATTGTAAGTTGGTCATATTCCTTTTATAGAACACTATTATTTATGATCTTCCAGAATATTTAGGTATTATGTTAGTAAGTATAGTCGTGCGTACGGGTGCAGAACATATAGCCTAGGTTTCATCTGCATTTTCCGGGAACACGTTTGCAGTGGTGTAAATCGGTCCGTGCCAATATAGCACAACTGGCACCAGTGCACCACTATATTAGATAGTATTGCAAAATAATCTCCCACGAAGAACTTAATTGTAGAGATTAAAATATTGTTTTAAAGCGGTACATCGGCTCAATTAGTATAGTGAATAATTGGTTAGATTTTTAAAACTTAAAAAACTTAGAAATACAACGGTACAAGAAAAATTAGAATCTCTTTCTACGTTGAACGAGACAATTTAAATAATGATGATATTGAAGAAGTAATTGATCGATTCTAAACTACGAAAACTGAAGTATCCAGAGTAATATTATAAGTTTTTTTTTATATGTATAGAAAGATATTTGTATTAAATACAACATGTATTTGTGTTTTTGTTTAAGTGTATCTTTTTTTTAATAATTTAATGATTTTTTAAATAAAAATTCATTAAAATTCATCAAATTATTTAAAATAAAAAGACAAAGATACTTATTGCACATAATTAAGAACTTTGCGTACACTTATATATGTTAGTAAGTTAGTTTATAAATTTGTGGATGGATAGTGTTTTAAACTTGTATTTTTCTAATTTCTTTAAAATGTTCGACGTCACTACCGAATTATAATATATTGAACACATTTTCCATATTTCAGGCGTTCACTGCGACTGGAACCAATTTACAGTTGATGTTTACCCCGAACATTCCTATTGCTTCCTACCACCAACCTATCAACGGTATATGCGATTTCGAAAAAGAACGGGGAATGGTGAGTAAAGCGATTTACACAATAATTTTTATCCTTAAATTAATTAATAATAATACATTTTACATACTAAACATGCATTATACGATAAATGAATCTTTAATAAACGCTACTATACCACACATAGGATATTGTGGTTGAAATTAGGTCAATGTGAGTGATTACACATAGTTTTATCTTGGCTACAGATAAAACATTTTTAATATTATACGGCAAAAATATGATAATGGTAAATATTATTTTCCCACGTTTCGTACCTATTAAATTTATTACGAGAGCAATGCTTACAAGACTTATAAACTTATATATACAGGAAGTCCCACAAAGATATACCCATTGCGATACCGCCTGATATAATACAAATAGTACATTTTTTTTTTTTTATTTTATATATGAGACACGGAGATAAAAAATATCCTATTTATTTAACCAAAAATTGTAACAGACTTTTACATTTATAATATTAGTAGGACATCATATATATTATTGTTGTAAATTCAAAAATACGAATAATGTATCTGACGTAGGTAGGTAGATTTTGATTCTAATTGAAGCGAGGAAAATATTTGTTTTACTATGATGTGTGTGATTTGTTTCTATCTGTAAACAACTATTCTGCCAGAAATCTTGTTCCAATCAAAAAATGACAAACATCTTAATTTGTGTATTTTGGATTTAGTAGGGACATTTAAGAGGTAATTTTCCAAGTATTTTTTTTATTATAGTTGAGAAAAACCGAAAAAAAACCTAAAAGAAAACCGGGTAAGTTTTCGGTGTTAATAATATCATTATTTTAAATTTTTACGACTTTTCTTGTTACCAGAAATCTTTTGTGCATAAAACGTAACAGTCAGAGTATAAATTTTACATTTATAATCTTATTAGGAAGTATTCTAATATATTAGACGATAAATAAAATTTTACTGACGTGTTTTGTAATAAAAATAGGAACAAATAAAAACATTATTGGGTAGTTGGCAGAAAACTTTTTTATTTGATATGGAAATTTGTTTTCGTTTAAGTATTTATACATAGCCAACTGTTTTTGTAGTATTGTAAAATAAAACAAAGATATTGATCACTGATTAATTTTAATTTTTAAAATTGTCTTATTTTAAAATCAAGATGTTTACCTTCCTATTTAAAATTTAAATTAACTCAATACTCTATCGAAATATTACGATGGCTACACTCGTGTTTATTTGTTTTTTTATTCTATATGATTTTAAATACTCGTATTAAATTTTTAATTGATAATTGATACGTATATTTTTTTGAATTCGGCTATATTATTATATGTGTTCGTAGTCGTCGCGTATATTATAGGTCCAATATAATATTTACATGTTCAATCGGTTATAGTTCGGATACTTGTAGATATTTAGCCGGCACTCGGTAAAGATACACTCATTATAATCCTAAAAAAATAATATACAAGCATCTATTATAAATTATAATTTATAACGTATACGAGCTGGAAGGCATGTTCTTTTCGTTTTGTATGTTTTTAGGTAACTACTATTAATCAGTGTTACACCGGCGTGTAGTCCGTTTTAGGTTGTCAAAATGTTCTATACAAACTGCAGTTGGCCAACGCGCGAACACGGCAATTCAGTTGCACCCACTGCTCTTACTCGTACAATATACTTAGCGTTTTCTGTATAAAATATTATTATAGGTATACATTTCATACAATAACGGCAGCAATAGTATACAACAACAATATGGACGCGGTGATAATAGGGGGAGTTGGGGCAGAGGGGGCAGTGTTTATGCGCGATGAAAATACAGCAGGAAGAGGAAGGTGTGTCTATGTATGGGGATTTTCATGCGGATAGAGATTTTTTTTATTATTTTTTTTTTTTTACAATATACTTACGCACTTATATATATATATATATATACTCATATGAAGGCTATGGATGGGGGAGACAAAAAAAAAAAATTCTTTTAAAATAATAATATAATACTCGTAATATTCTGATGTAATGATATTATGTATACCGTACCTACCTATACTTATGTATGTATATATATATATATAGTTATACTGTCACTGAAATATACGAGAGAGGGATCGAGATCTTTTTTCCTCGGGGATTTATACTTTTATAGTAGGTAGGTACCTATTATTGTCACACGCACAGCGCACACAACTCGCATAATAATATTTGTAACATCTCACTCGGCCGAGGGGTTCGCGCAGGGACGACAGTCAGCAACATATTATTATGATTGTGTACAGGGGGAAACGGAAATCAATAGCGAAATGAATGGGAAAAAGGGATACGAGGGGCGCTTTGACGCCGCCATTTTGTTCCGGGCGCGCACCAGATGTGACGGCCATTGTATATATACATAATAAAATCGATTTGCCGCCGGTTTGTGTTAAAAAACGTAAAAAGTTTTTTAGTAGTATATATACATTGTATACACAGGATACTTGTACGCGAGTGTTTATGCGACTCGAAAAGACCGACAAAGACGCATACGTTATAATATACTAATTATATTATATAGGTAGGCCCCATAGATATATTTTTTTTTAATTTTAAACTCTCGAACAAAACGTTTAATCGGATGTTTATTATTATTATATTTCTTTTTACGACTTTTCTCATCTCCCTTTTCGCCGTTTAATACCTCTACGGGTTATAATAATAATACTTATATTATATTCTATAAGACATCATCATCATGCGCGCACATACGTCGTTGCGCTTCATACGCATAAATACCTACCAAACAGCTGAATATAATAATAAATACCTATATAATATATGTAAACACCAAACCGTATGTGGATATTATTGTTCTGCTTAAACGCGTATATTATCATATATAATGCAGCAATGAGCGTAAATATCACGGACTTATTCCCTATAATATGATTATATCTTTCACTATTATTATTTCACTATCGATTTATACAAAGAGGATAAGCGTATGTTTGTTAGCAAACATTTCGACAACTGCCGAACCGATTTCGATGCGGTTTTCAATATCGTTATGTACGTGGTTTTCAGACACTGACTTTTTTGGAGCAGTATCAGGTTTGGACCAACGAGTATATAGGTTATGTTATGTAAGCCTATTAAAACCTATCGGAACTCCCGAAACCAATCCGGAAACCCGTTCGGATGAACTCGGACAGGCTCTGTGGATAAGCTCACTGGAAATTTAAAAAAACAATATTTTTTTAAAAATCGATTAAGTCGTTTTTAAGATTAAGATTTTTGCTAACAGGACAACAAAATGAAATAAAATATACAAGAGCTTAACATGTATTTTTAATATCACATATGACAACAGGGTAGGGCAGGTTAGGGTAAAATGGGAGGTGGAGTAAGCGACGGGGCGAATGACTGGGATGGAGATGGGTGAGGGTGGTGGAGTAAGGATGAAGGGATGGTTACATCCATGGACATTCAATTTGTCACGGGCAAGGGTGTCAGGGTTCAACTATATAAATAAATAGCTATCGAATTTAATTAAGTAAAATATTTAATTTGTATAGATTAGAATATATTATTAGATATTATTTTTATCGTTTACGAGCATTCAAATTGTCACGCCTCACGTTTGTCATGATTTATGTCTAGTGACACATACATCTGATTGGCTAATAGGAGCAGACTTGGAATCACTGGCGTAGTTATGAGGTGGGGGATGATGGGGTTAGATCTCCTTTATAGCGTTTCTTTTTATTTTATGCATATTTATGTAATGCACCTTAGTAAATCAATTTTTAAAAGGAATTTACAAATAAATTTATAATAATATTATGCTGGTTAATGGTGTTACCACAAGTTGTAACTCAAAAGTGTTTGAACTTTTAGATTGTAAAAGCTTAGTTTTTATATTTTACGGAGTAATTGATGAACTAGGTATCGAAAATTGGATTTTGTTTTATACATTGTGTTTATAGATGCGGGTTTTCTACCCAGCGCAGGTCCTTTATTTAAAATATGTAACATATAAGTTTTTCTAAAATTTAAAATAAAAATCATTAATACGACGAAAACGATTTTAATGGTAGTCGCGTTAATAACGGTGGACATACATTTTCATTGCACGGGAGTTCGATTTTATTTATTTTACAATGGTCTATTATTGATTTAATTTCTCAGTAGATCAATTAAATTATACTATATATGTATTTAACCAACGCTTTCTCTACACCAGTGTCTAGTGGGGTAGTGACCTACTCGCACGGTGTTTCATTTTTGTTGTATTAGACGAACAGCATGATTTTTTCTTTTCATAAATGTCATCAGAGTCTATTTTTGTAATTTTTCTTACCACACACAATTTATTCGAGGCAAGCAGACGCAAACGTGTGAGGGTTTAAGTATCTCATGCCCCTTGGTTCTGAAATACGACCTAGGTACTCTCTCCTTTTTTACTATCAAACTATTCTTAAACTTAATTACGGAGGAAATATTGATAAAATTACATTTTTTTTAAAATGTCGTCTCATGTTTAATATGAAAAAAAAAATTAATATTTAAGTACAACTTTTGGATATTATGGTCAGTGAGACACATAATAATATGAAACTATATTTTTAGATTCGGAGCGTAGCGTATCGGTTTTACCATGATGTATGTGTGTTTTTTTTTCCTGTCTGTGAATAACTTTTCTTCCAGAAAACTTGCTCCGAAGTATCAAGTGAAGCATTTTTTCTGAAAGGAAACTTTCACTATTAGGTGTATTAGGAAGGTTATTTTTTGATTTTCCAAAGAGTTTTCAAAATAATCGGGAAAAACCCGAAAGACAATTATATAGGTTAAATGGTAAATATTTACAGCACGCAACAACGTTACCGATTTCATTCTTTTAAATTTGTATATACGATGGTTTCCATCAGAAATATTGCTCCAATCGAAAAATTTTGTCTTTTTTAATATATAGCCACTGATAATTACAGTTGTTTTTTAATACCTTAAGAATTTTTCATAATAATTGAGAAATACCAAAAAAGATGAAAAGTACGATTCAAATTTTTACGGGTTGTATTTTCTACCATAAATATTGTTCCAATAGAAAAATGTCAAAAACATTTTTGTTGTATTTCTAATTTATTTAGTGCCCAAGAAAGTTGTTTTTCTTTGAAATTTTTTTAATTATTGAGCAAAACCAAAAATTTCGCAGAAAGTACGGGAAAATTACGAAAATATTTCTTTAATTATTTTAAATTTAGCTTTTCAATGTAATTCAGTTAGAAATATTCGTAGAAATTTTAAATTATAACAGAAAACTTGATTTTTCTATACATGATAACAGTTTCAAAATATTTGAGTAATTTTTGAACTATTTATTGACATAATTAATATAGACGTAATTTGTATTTAGTAGGTACTCTGTGGGTAAAATTGTTAGACTAAACAGAAAAGCTTAGAAATTTAACAGGAGGTTTATTATAAGTTGTACTTAGTGATCAAATACAAATCGAGTTTAATGTAGTATTTATTTTTGTTATAAGTTTTAAAATCAAATTTTGACAAAAATCGTAAATATTATGTATACATATACGCGAGTATATTCAAAACATATGTAACCAAACTTCGCTCCGAATAGTTTTTCGTTTGCAATGGTTTGTCATTGGTCACAGGTGTATATTAAATAAGCCACACGTGGGATACATTAGATGTATCCCATCTTCCCAACTATCCACCTCCAAACGCGGCCAACACCAATCCCCAATAAATCGGTTAATTTTTTTTCTTTTCTTACTCTCGAACCCTGGGTGGTAAAATGGCTAAAAATTGTTCTTTGAGTTTGGTACCACGGCCGTTTAGAATACTAGTATATTATACAATATAATAGATTGAATTTATTTTTGGGCGTACTACAATAACGAATACTATTCGCGTATTTAGTTCATTATTATTGCATCGTTCAACCCATCCGTGTAAAACGGTTTAAATATTAAAGTAGTCTACGAGGGTGGTGTCAAAACGGTTAATATTATTATTATTATTATTATTATTATTATTATTATTATCATTATTATTATTATTATTATTATTATTATTATTATTATATATCCGTCACTGCGTTAGCTGTCTGTCAAATCACCACGGGTGACTGGAACTGTTAGTTTTCACGCCGATCCGCCACCCTGAGTGCCTATTATATCATTAACAATAATCCATTGTTTAACATTAGGAATATTTTTTATTCTCTTTTATGACTTTTGTGGAGGAAACAAAAAAAAAACTATAAAAAAAAAAAAAAAAAAAATAGTAGTTTCTTTTTAGTTTTTTGTTTGTTTCCCGTACAAATCCCGACATGCTGCGAACACACGCACGCCGTATAGAAAAATAAAAAAAATACCCCGGCGAATTCACAATAGTTTAATTTGCAATAAAAGCTTTAAAAATATATTCGGTTATATTACACCCCCGAGTCGTATAAAATGAACGAATGGTTTTTTCGCATATTATTATATGTATAATAAAGGTCATCATCCTACAGGGTGGCATTCGAATTTTATGTATTCACTGCATTAAAATCGGCTTAAAAATCAATTTTTTATTAATGGGGGGTTTTTTTTTCATGTCACACGTCACGGTATACTTAAATTATTTTCGAAATATTTTATTCATTAAACATATTCACGGAGTTCGCAATATTTATAGGTTACGAAATCATTTGAAATTTCAAACACATTGATATCATACCATAATGGATACCGCTATTACAATATACTATTTGGGTTGGTAATTCAATACAATTGGGGTGATATGATCATCGTGTCAATCGGTTATGTTATTCGTCACAATCGAAGTTGGCCGTGAACAAAAAAGGGCACGTAGCGTTTCTTTGATAACGTACGTGCGTTCTAGACAGGCTTGACAAATTTCTGAAGGGCCAGTAACGTTTATAGGGTCTCAATTTCAGATGTTCGTATTAAAAAAAATAAATAAATAAATATATACATATATATATATATATATATATATATATATACGAGTACATATATCACCCTCAATGATATAGGTATATATTAAATAAAGTGTATAAATTGGATGCTCTTTTGTTGCGATCCGGTAGCGCGACAAATCCATTTAATAGAAAGCCTATACTTGACAAAATAATAATGATAAAAAAAAAAAAAAAGAAAAAAAGATTTTTGTTTTTATTCCATTAACACGACCGTGCTATATTAGGAAGTATGCATTTGTGTATAACGTTAGGTGTACAACACGTTTAGTTTAAATAATGTGCAATAAAAAAACGTTCGACTATATTATTGCAATGTATAAGTTATACTTGATCCATCCGGAATTTGAACACACTGTACAGATGTTACACATTATCATAAAAAAAAAAAAAAAAAAAAAAAAAAATGGATGCAATAAAATAGTATTGTTTGTTGTTAAACACAAACCGTAAAACGCAATCACTCGGGTCTGCAATTATAGAGGTCTTTAGCTGTAAAACTTCGTGAATTTTTGAGCCACAAGAAAAAATAGTAAATTTTTAACAAAATTATTAATTATACTGCATAATATTTAACATCAAAACTTTTTCTTAACTATTTTAACATTTTTTGAACTGTAACTCTATTCATTCGCCTTTTGACGGGGTGATTAAAATCAGTACATTACTTCATTAATAGTCACGTAAAATGCATTGAATCCCTTCTTAGATCCCAATAGGGCCAGAAAAAAAAAATATATTATTTTAAATAACTTCTAAAAAATAGCAACGATAAAATATCATTGGTAACGAAAACGATTTTGAGCGAAGTTAGTTTAATTATGTTATATGATAAACTTAAATTTAAAATTGTATTAATTTGTAACTGCAAAATTAACTATATAATTTTCGCATTTTTCCGTCTCAAATTTGTGGAACCAAAAAAGATGTATCCGCACAAATTGGATTGGAAAATAGTATCTATATATTATGCGAAACGCCGTAATTTGTACTAGTTTCGCCAAAATTTGAACGTAAAACGCGTTTGAAGCCGTCCATCATTATTTGGCTTCATTTAAAACGAACACAGACGTCATACGTATTTTATAAAACATCGCTTAACTTATTATATTGGAATAATTATAATAAAAGGAAACGGATTATGGTTATTTGGTCATAAAAAAAAAAAAAATAATAATAAATATAATACCTATTAGTATGAAATATCTTTTAACGTGTGCACGTGCGTGATCGGTTTTGGTTTTTACGGATGGGAGAGGGGTGGTGGAAACAAATACTGCAGACATCTTTATTGAACTATTGCGGGCTACTTATACATATTTCAAAAATGAATTATTAGAAAGAAAAATATGATCAATATAATATTGTATTACATCGTCTTGATCATATTGTGAAGTTAAGCGATGAGTGAACACGCGTATTTCAATGCGGATAATATTTAAGGGGCATTAGCTCTATTTCATTGAAATCGTTAAATCATGATGTTCGAAACGAAATTCCCAATATGTTGAAGTATGCAGTATGAATGTTGATGTGTTCAAAATTAATATTATTTACCATTAATATATTTTTACAATAGGTATACACAGTATATCCAGCGTTAAGAATGTTTTAGAATATTTCACATCAGCTGTTTCGTGGTCACCGTAGCTCGGAAAATATGTTCGGAGGGGTGGGAAGTTTGATATTTTTTGTTTCGATCAATATAAGATAGTTTGGTATTTTGCCAAAGCTCGGGGGGGGGGTCCAGACCCTCTCGCAGTTAGATTGCAAAATAATGATCGAAATGGTTTTTTTTTTTTTTTTTGATGACCTAAATTTATTATTATTATATCAGTATGGTCATTTCTAAATCGGCATTTTTATTCGGAGCTTCAAAAAACTGGAACTTTATTTTTAATGCTTCTTAGCCTTATTTCTTGTACACCTAATTATTTTCAAATATACCAATTGTAATATAACATACATTATAGTGACGCGTGTGTTTAAACGAATGTGCGAATTATTGTGCGCGTTATCAAATCATATTTATGATGCAAACGCAGCCAACACTGATACACCGCGCGCGCACGTGTACAACACTGCATCCTTATAACCTGTATCAAATATTCTTGGTACTGCAGGTACCGTACGTTATTGTATTATGGCATCATTAAGTCCTAAACATTATTATGCATACGAATCTGCTCTGCTCTGTGCAGTCACCGCGCGTTGTTGAATAATGACTCGACAAAAAGCTATGTAGGAAAATATATTGTAGAAGGGTGTCGTCCGTAAGTAAACTGCAGCAGACGACCTCGTCCCGAAACGTTTTATTCATGTTTGAGTTATTTTATTCCAAGACTATAATAGCTCCCTTACCTCTCCCCCCCCTCTTCTGTACAATAGAATTTAACGGCGCGTCCCTTTTTGTTACCCTCTAAACGACTTCACATTTGTCAAAACCCATCACACGGGTAGACCTCCGTTCGAATAGACCTCCCGGACAAAAAAAAAAAAAATAATAATAATAATAAAAACAAGTTAAAACAATAAGAATAACATTTTAACAACTATTATAACGTACGTGTACCTATACACATACACCCGAGGCGTTTAAGGCATTCCTATTTTTATGTTTTTTTTTTTTATTTTTAATATATGTACAGACTACAGAGGTTATAATTTCTATTTAAAACGTTATTTGTTTTGTATACTGGGTGACACGAAAATTAATTGCAGGTCGTTTGTAACGACCGTGCGTTACCATAACATAATATAGTATGCAGTTGGTAAATAGGTGTTAAAAGGAACACGTTGGAGATAAAAATATATTGTATTGTTTCGAAAAAAAAAATAATAATAATAATAATAATAACAATACTAATAATGTGGGAATGGACGAGTTTCCAACACGCGTGCTTTAATACTAAAACGCGAGTATTTTTTGCCCGTGGCCATCATCGTTAACATATATTATTACGTCAACAATTTTTTCTTTTAAATAATGATACAGAATGTTTTATTATTATTGTTATTTTTTTTTTTTTTACAAAAGCTAAATCATTTTTTAATAAAATGATTCAAATTCGAAAAATAATTAATTTTTAAAAATAAAACATTTCTATCAATAGGGATAGTAAAAAAAAAAACAAGAATCTTATTCCAATGAGCACGGTTAGTCGGGAAATTAAATATATTTTTCATTCTGACTTTCTAATCGTTCATAAATTGCGTTTCAAAATCAATCAATTGAAAACGACCGGTTTTATAATGGGTATCAAATTTGTCTTACTTTGTATCTGGTTTAGTGAATTGCCACTGTGACTGGGACCACGATTTATCACGGATTTTTGATTGAGTATAATAACCTTATACTATACCTCGTGTTTGGTAAGACACATTTGAATTTGTGCATTTGAACATGTTAAAGTTTAAAAAAATGAGTCCTAAAATAATGAACCAAAAATAAGAGGTATTTTATCACTCAAGCAAATCTATCCAAGTAGGGAAAAATGCGTTTGAAAAATTTTGACATTTCCCATTGCAAATGCTTCCGAAAAATTCAAGATTAAAATTACCCATGTAAGTAATTTCGTTTGAATTTCGGTTCACGTTATCGTTTTTTATTCATATTTTAATTTCTACGATGAAATCGTATGGTTTTGTTAAAACCGACTTGATACAATTAATGATTTTAAAAATTCGGACATACTTCGCGGTGCGCACCATGGGTTGCTGTAGGTAGGAAGTTTAAGAGCGGTATTTGATATACCTAGATTAATTTAGTTTAAACATCGAAAGTATAGCGATAAAAAATTTCGGACCTCGGTAAATTGGCGAGGAGTTATAGTAGTAGTTGTCGTTTTTTCTCTGGTATTGAGCCTTGGTATAGTTAATAATATAGCCCAGAAAATCAACAAAAATAAAACCGATGATGTATTACGTCATCGGTTGTCTGTCTTGTTTAATATTTTAGAAATAAATATGTTGCTGCTAGGAGTTTAGAAATATGTTTCAAATCGGCATACTCTTTAAGGTGCGACGCGAATAATTTAAAACGTTTTTACTAATCGAAAAAGGGTTGTGTGTGAAAAAAAAAATACATTTTACTAAAAACCAATGACTTTTTATAGAGTTTATATTATTATATAATTATCTGTTTTTAAACCGAAATGGTCTATTTTTTTTGTTGTCAGAAAAATCAACAATTTAATGTGTTGTTTATAGTTAGGTACCTATACAGTTAATATATGAAAACGGCTTAAACGCATACAGTTTCTTGTTTAAAACGATAAACCTATCCGAACCACTGTAGTACAACGTATGACGGGGGTTACCACGAACGAATAGAATCTCTAAATAGCAAATGAAGTAAATAATTACCTATGCATAGCAGGTATTATAATGGTTTTTTTTTTTTTTCTCTAAGCCCGGTTAAGTACACGCGTTACACGATTACGACACGGTTTTCAAGTCCGGCATCTCCTTCCCAGGCGATATTCCAAGTGCGTCACTGCATTCGGGCAGTCATTACGTTGCGTATAATTGTTATCGCCCAGCGTTCTCAGACAGCGTAAATCAAACCTATACAAGCGTTACACGGCGATTAGCGATTACAAGTATAAATAAACACGTAACATAATAATATTACGGCCGACGGTCGCGTATACCTACGTGTCATCCGCGCTATCGTGTGTGTGTATACGTGCGTCGGTTCGGAAGAATAACTTCTCAGCTGGAAACACACGCACACACACACACACACACACGCACACACACACACACACACACGCACACACACACACACACACACACACACGCGCGCGCGCGCACGACGATATTATTCGATTATTTTTTACCCCATTGTGTTATTATTATTATTTACCCTCGTCGGTCGTAATGATTTGTACCTATACATCGAAACAGTCGAACGTATAATAACGTAATACACAACAGTCGGCGTGTACCCTCGACCTTCCCGCTGTCGCTGCAGCTACGTGTGCGATCGTCAGCTCCGACCGTTTTGTCGTCGCATTATTATAATGTAAGCGTGTATACGACTCTCGCGGGACGTCGTCCGCGCAACCGTGCAACGATATTGTTTATACGGTCGTCTGCAACATTTATTAGAAAAAAAAAAAAAAAAATTCGTTTTAGACCCTTTTTCTGAGTGATATCGTACCGTGACAATATTGCACATAACGACGAACACAGTGATTTACATATTTTTCACGTTTCGCCCGAACAACAAACGAAAACGCGCCCTACGCGTGTTAAGCTCGGTTTCCAATTGTCATAATTTTTATCCGAAACTCATGGACGTGGTCTCCGATGCGAATTCCGACGTTACAGTGTACACTGTCGTTGTCCATGTCGGGGTACACATTTTATATCGTTACATTTCAGTATTGAAAATGGATCCAGACGTGGCGGACGACGTTCTTTCGGTTTGTGGACTTTTAGCAAATGAGTGTAAACAACAAGTTTTGTTAAGTAAAAAGATAAAAAAAAAAGAAAATGCTGGGTTCGGCATTGGGTTTCTAAACGAATTAGGTTTGTAGCATCGAACATATTACTACAATAGTTGGAAACTGATGGTCGAGACAGTTTTAAGAACTTTTTGAGAATGGTCAACGGGCACTTTAATTATCTTTTAAGTCAAGTAGAAAAAAAAAAAATATAAAAATAAAATACTTTTCTTCGCGAGGTACTCTAATCTAATATACCTACTTAATAATAATTTATAAATATTACAATACATTAACATTTTAATTATATTGATTAATTTATAAAATACACATTATTAATTAAAATAAATATAATAAACTATATTTTTTTTAAATTTTTATTATATTAATATTTACACTGAAGTTAGTTTATGTTATTTTAGTATTTTACTTACTAAATTTGAACGTGTTGGACGTTGAGTAGGATGTTTTTCGAAAAAAAAAATCTGCTATACTAAACCATAGTGCAGTAGGTTTATAAACATAATCCGCCGATGTTCCCGATTGCATTATTGAAGCATTAATTTTTTTAATTTCTTGGCAGTATACTGAACGAATATTGTTGATTTTCGCTTTTACTTTGGGAACAATTTGCTAAACTGGTGTTCCTCAAAACGTCTGTTGTCGAGTACACAGTTGTTTATCAATTACATGATTGTATAATCAGACCACTTTGTTTCGAACGTTTTTAATCATAATAATTTTTTAATAATACCGTATACGTATTGTTATACTATTATGATAAAATATAATTCCGGTAACGTTACGATTATCGCTAATTATTATTAATCAAACGCAATATAGTTCTCCTCGCGGAGGCCCGAAATGCGCGAAAAGCGCCGGCACGATTGGTTAAAACGATACCGCAGTTATTTTCGGACGGGACCGCGTACGAGAAAGTCATACGCGGCACGGTCCGCGGACCCGCTAACCTGACCCGTACGGGACAGCCAGCGCGGACGCGGTGCCGCGCGTGTACGCAATCGGACAAATCATCGGCGCCGCGGATCCGAGGCGCGCGGACGCGGCCCTCGGACGTGAAAAGCCGATGACAAGCGGAAACGCGGCTTTGGCACAGTGAATATCGTAACGGGACGGCATATACCGTAAGGCAGAGCGTATACCACAAACACGGCGCGCGATAATACGATACGATATTTTAACCGTGTGCCCCGGGCGTGTTTATCGCCGGACGGACGTCTGTCAGCGGACGCGCGTTTCAGCGGAGTCGAGTCCGTTTCGGCGTCGTTATGTACGCGCAACCGTTTTTGTCCGTCCCCTACAACAATAACTGTTTGCGCCGCTGCCGCCGCGGTCGAAAAACACGATACACCGTAACGGTACGGCGCGCGCACTTTACTCGCGTACAAAATATTATCACGCTGTACGTACACGCAGCCCCGTGATAACCGTACGTAAGTCGAGATCGCGTGAAAAAAGAAAAAGACAGAGACACGCTTCGCGCGACGGGTGGGTCGATGTTTCAGGCGAGAAGTCGGGTGAAGGTAGAGGGTAAACTTATCGTGTATCTGCACGAAACGATTGACCGTTGCTAACGAAAAACGATTCCGAGCGGAGCTCGGTGAACACTGTTGCTCTGTCGACAATACGATACACGTCATACAACGGTAAAACAATTACGTTTGCATTTTTTTTTTTTTTTTTCTTTGATTAATATTGTATCTATTTTCCCGTTTTTTCCTACGTTACATCCCGTTTACTGGGAAAATCGCAATGTTACTGTCTTAAAGCGTCACCGCAGTCAGATTTACTTTCAGAAAAAGTGCTATACTCGAAAATCGGAACAAAAATGCCGGTGAAAAGTTGCAAAACCCTTATACGTTCCTCGTTCCGCTCAGAATCGAAAACATATGTTAACGATTTTAACACGCCGACCGGTTCCGCAGCAGCTCAGGCAACGTCATTTTCTGACATTTTGCGTTGAAAAAACCAAAAATAAACGCAATGAGAAATTAAATTCGAACGTTCATTTTGTTCGCGTTGAAAAGTTGGAAAACGTGATGAGATCACGCGTC
This sequence comes from Cinara cedri, assembly GCA_902439185.1. Classification (NCBI taxonomy): domain Eukaryota; kingdom Metazoa; phylum Arthropoda; class Insecta; order Hemiptera; family Aphididae; genus Cinara; species Cinara cedri. The sequence continues at coordinate 119,167 of CABPRJ010001963.1, read as the reverse complement.
TTTTTGCGCCGCGACGGGCGTAAAAACGAGTTGAAACGAACGACGCACCTGCAGCGATACTCGTTGTACTCACACGGCAGTGACGTGTACCGCAAACGTGGACGTTTCACAACTGTATACAGATATTTGTGTATTTTTTTTATTTTTTTTACCTTATTACGCGCGTATAAGTGTAATAACGATAATGTTTTGACCGTGCGCGGGTTTTTTTAATTTTAGATTTCTTTCGCGTTCTCGCCGTTGTCGTGCATTGTACAGGCGTAGTTTCCTTTCGGATCGTTTCGCTCGGTACGCGGGCAATAGTGGCGCAGGACACACGATACGCGTCGCAAAACACGACGAATAATGCACGGCCCGACGTCGGGTTTTTTTTTTTTTTCTTTACCGAAGATCGAATTTACATGTATCCGATTTCGACGGGATTTCTGGCCCGATATCGATTATGCCGGCCGCGTATCATGACCGCCGTAAGTCACGCATCGGCGGTCCGTCGGCTACCGATCCCCCGGCGTATTATATCGCGCGCGCGCGTACGCCCGTGCGCGCGACGCGATAACGTACAGCGGCGGACGCAGAAACATTATATGCGTGCGCGGCGTCCTGTGACGGTGAACGAGAGAAGAAGGAGAAAAAAAAAAAAAAAACGACGGTGAAAAACCCCGTCGGATACCCTGCGCGCCGTTATTGCGTTGTGCACGCGGGCGCGCCTGTACAACGCGCGCGCGCGGGGCACGGCAGGCGTCGTCGCAGCGGTACCGCCCGACCGCCACCGCAGTCGCTCGTCCGGGTGGCCCTGTCTCCGGGCATTATTTCCGAGCCGGCGGACCCGGCCGCCGGGCGGCGGTAGGCCGGCAGGTACGTGCGCCGCGCGTCTCTCGCGCGCACGTCCAGGAATCGCAACAATACGCGCCCCGTGGAATGTAAATACCGTACGGTGTTTACGAGTAACCCCGGTAAACTGGCGAAATGACTTTCGCGAAAATCGAATATCCCGTAATGATTGAATCTTTCAAAGACGCCGTGTCGCGCGGAAACGAAGTAAAACGCCATTTCACGGCATCGCGAACGCGTGCGGCGGCCAATAAGATCGCCAGCTGTACGGTTGAATACTTAGTCAACGCAGTGTTAAACCGCTTGGGCGGCACGTGTAAGCGTACTCGAATAAACGCGCATAAGTAACCGCTACAGGAAATTTCCCTAAATAAATTAATAATGTATAAACAATATGTTCACTTAGGTATTTAACTTTACAACCGGTGATCGTAGTTGTCGTCGTAGGTATTTGAGATACTATTAAATGGCATTTTACTTAGTTTCCGTCGGGTTAGGTGCCGACAATTGTGTTGTATGTTATCATTGAATGTACTTATTAACTTCGATCGATTTCTTCCCCCCCCCAGAAAAATGACCCCCCCCGTTCTCTAAAACAAAAAAACAACCGAAAATCAGGACAAAACAAAGAATTAAATACAAATTAATATTGGTTACGCGACAGTATGAAATATACTTTGTTGAAACCTAGGATCAAAGAATTTAAATTGACGTGGCATACGTTCAAAATGAACCTGTTATTTATCTAGTTAAAGTGAAAAAATTAAAAAAAAAAATCAAAAGTCATGTTAAAGTGAAACCTGACTTTTAAGTTTTTGAACTCGGCTTTGAGCCTCACACCAGCTTCGAGCACATAGGTGAACAATAGACATGTATGCAGCAGTTGCGGTACAGCCGATTTTTTTTTTAGATTATTAAAAAAGTACCGTTTCGGCCGCCCGTACACGGACTACATCGGGAAATACATACAATATAACCGCGTAGTAGGTACCAATCGAATAATGTTCTACAGAGGAGACCGTGTGATAGCGTGTTCTACACGGATTTATTACTCGGACGCGTTCACGTGATGTTAAAAACTCGTGACAAATCTAATTACGTCAGCCCGCAGTGAAAGGGTTTTTTTTTTTTTTTATTTATTATTTAAACGGGTCGCGCACAACGTCCAAACCCTTTTTTTTTTTATTATTATTATTATCGACGCTCTCTCCGTCGCGTATACGTGTATACATTATGTAACGTCGCGCCTGCATTTCGTCGTTATCCGCCGATTATCCGCGTGTCGGACACACTTAACAAAAGAGAGAAATAATGTTTTATCATCATTATTATCGTTATTATTGTTATCATTATCATTATTGTTATTATTAATAGCCACCCGTCGCCGTCCGTAGTCACCGGTAATTGAGATGATAAACGCGCGCGCGTAGACAACGCGGGGCCGTGTTTCGATTTCCCCTTCCAACTGGTACCCTGCAAGTGTGCACTGTACCTACAACTACTTTAGACCGACACATTTACCCGTCATCATTTTTCGAATCGATTAAAATACAAACTCGTTACATTGTGTTGCATAACGTAATTATATTTGTCACGACGCGTGCACGGTCCACGGGACGATTCAAATTTCACGTAGCGTCCCGGGAATCATATCGTGGTTTTTTCTGAACGTATAGAAATTGAACGTGTATGTTCTTGTAGAATTTCGCGTTTGTACATTCAGCAGTGTTCATACCGTGTACAGGGTGAGAACGGGAGGGAAAGACGGGAGCCAAACGACCGGTGTCACCCCGTGTCGAGAATGAACGCGTCATTTTTTTTTTTTTAAAAAAAAAAAAAAACTACGAGAAACGGCAAAGAGTTTCTATTTATGATAAACGCGAACGAAAATCTTAGTTTGTTTTTTTCATATGGTTTTTTAATTTTCCGTACGTTATGCTATAGATTAATACTAAAATCTAATAACGTCCATAGTATTTATTATGTATTGTATTTCCGAATAAAATTAAGAATAATATAAACATTCAATTTGGACAATTTTACGCTAGGTATTAATAATAATAATTATAATAAAAAAAGGAGTGAGTTTCTTTTTTTTTTTTTTTTTGTAGTAGGATGAGAATGAAAAGCGTACGCGAGTTCATTTTTAAAAGGAACTTTTCCCGACACTGGTAGCAACAGTAATCGTGTAATCGACATTCAGTTTATAATCAATACAGTAACAATACGTGGTGGTTTCTAAAATATTTCTGAATCGAAACTTACCTTACGAAAACGTTATACCCGCATCCATCTACTGTCTCAACTACCGGGTGACATCCGAAAATAATGTTGACAAACAATGAGTAACACTAGTTCGATTTTGATTTTATCGTAAAAGTACCAATTATTAAATTTGTGTGAATGTATCGTGAGGTTTTTGTAGCAATCAAAATATAAGGTACAGCTCGATTTAATAGACACAAAAACCTTTTATTTGTTTTTAGTTTTTAAATAACTGTAACTATTAATAGTTTATAATTTTAAAAAGACTCCCGTGTCATTGCCTCCGAAATATTGTTCTCTATACATTTCGGTATAGGTACTTTTATTCTAAAATCAAAATTAAACTAGTTTTACTTATTTTGCGTAAGCATTGTTTTTGCATGTTACCCGGTAGCTGGTTGGACCGAGACAGTAGATTCCCTTAATATTGTTTCGATTAGGTTTTGTACAATTATAATTGTAAATCGTCGGTCAGTGGTAGACGATTTCCCCTTTATATTAGATACTATGTAAATACGATTGTCGGATTCAAATTTATTTTTCATTCGGTTAGGTGTATTTATTTTTTTTTTTTTCAACAATAATAATACACGTACATTGTATAATTTGACGTTTTGATTTCGGAGAAATTCCATAATGTTTTCGTATACAGTGCGTTTAAAACGTGCGCGGCAGCTGAGAGTTGATTAAGAATGCGACCGGTTATAGTCGGGGGGGGGGGGTTCTCTCGTAACACCGCGCGTCGTATAAATCCCTACGAAATTACTTTCAAAGTACGTACATGATACAAATACGACAGAAATGTGGCGTATCCATTGTTCGCGTGTTTGACGTTGATCCGGTTTTTCGTGACTTTGGTTATTGAAACTCGTGTGCGGATCAAAAAAGGGTTGTCCGTGTACATAATACACGTATACGTGTTTGTATTCCGTCTGAGGGATCGATTTCTCGCATTCACGCCATCACGACAACAGTATACAGGCACTGTGTGTGTTTACTCGGGTTCTCGTTTCATCGCCTCCGAAAAAAAAAAAAAAAAAAAAAAAA